>JAVJAQ010004357.1:43546-156046 GCA_032362365.1 Zygogramma bicolorata | reverse complement strand
CAGTTAAAAGTAAAATAATTACATAACAAACAAACATATATCTAACCCACAATACAATACATTCAACAGTTACGATCATGCAGAAATTCTTCGCAACTGTAGTAACATTTGTCTAGTGAGAGATTTTTAATGCTCCTATAGAATAACTTCTCTGTTTTAATTTTTCTAATAGCTGAAGGCAGCGCATTGTAAAGACTAACTGCTTTATATAGTGGTGAGTCTTTAAATTTGGAGGTTTTGTATTTAGGCACCTTCAATAAGTTACCATTACGCGTTGGATATTCATGACATGATGAGGTTTTTTCAAGCAGTGACTTGTTTTTTTTTGGGGTAGCTCACACATTTATATATGTATATGCAGGGAGCTGACAGAAGCCTTTCTCTAATTAATACTGGTTTACTACTCTCTGAATAATTCATGTTAAATATCAGTCTCACTAGTCTTTTCTGTAGTACAAAGATCCTGGTGAAGTTTTTTGCACTTCCCCAACACATTATATTGTAAGAAATGTGTGAATATGCCATTGCATAGTAGACACTGAGCAGACTTGACCTGCTTATACATTGCTTAATTTGTTTTATTGCAAAATATGCTTTGTTTAATTTACAGCAAGCATACACTATCGATATGCAAATCCCAAGTCAGTTGTTCATCCAAAATTGTACTCAAAAATTTTGTATCAGTAACAACATCAATATCAAGTGAGTCGCATATGTGATCTGGAATATTGCTCTTTCTGTTATAGAACTTCATAGATACAGATTTGGTAGTGTTTAAGATGAGGTGGTTGAGTTGACACCATTCTGAGAATTTTTCAATCACACAATTAATTTGTTCTACCAATATTCTAAGATCTATAGACAGGTATTTCTCCCTTAAAATTTCCTGTCATTGGTATTTCATATGCTTAAAAATGATGACGCATAGGTAAAGATAAAATAATTGAACTGTATATCCAACCGCCAAAAATGCAATCCTGATGAAGAGATTCAACCTTTAGCAGAGCATACAAATAACATCATCTCCAATACTAATCTATTAGTTAAACAAACTACCCAAGATCAAATTAAGTATATAAAGCGTTAATTACTTCACACAAATCCATGACCTCTCACACCCACCTTCAAATATCGTGTCTCATAGCACGCTGTATTCGGCACGGAAAGTTAAGAGTCCCTCGGGAGATAATTGAGAGTGTGATAATCTCTGTTACAATATGTTTGCAGCGGCAGGGCACAGGTTGAGTGAACGAGATGCGCGTCGAAGTTAAGTGTAATAAGTAGTTGGTACAAGTAGAGACTATTACTTATTTCGTAATAATGTCGTAATTCTAGTGCTCTAGCTCAATAATGACGATCGCCACCCCACAGAGGAATTTTTATAAGTGTCTGAGCGTGGATCTGATGAGGATGTGACCCTATTTTTATTTGTGAGGATGATATGTTCCTAGTTGCTCACGAAAAATGTAATAGGTGTGATATGACAGTTCAGTGTAGTTCAAAGAACGAAGAGAAAGATTTCTCGATATCATTTGGTCGAAATGTAATCATTAAACAATATGATACGTGTGGTGGAATAGAAATTCTCAGAAAAGAATAGATTCAAATTTAAATCATGGTCATCTATTACAATTTGTCTCGATACCTTGCCAGAACTCGAATGAGCTAGCTGTCTTGCGTTGGACATTTCTAATTGAGTGCAAATTGTGGTGGACGAAAACGCTAACAAACTGATCAACCAAAATCCTTGGGTAGTTCTAATACCTCGAATTACAAAAATTATTAGAGTCCCAAACCAATTCGCTACGAAAAAGTATAGCTGGGCAATCATTCTATTTCACGAATCGAATAAAATTTGTCGCGTCGGCAAAAATGATTCATTGAAAGTCTTATGATGTGAAGATTGCTGCCTAGAATTTTTTTCGATTCGCGGAATATAATTTTACTGCTGGTGTGAATCTACAAAAATAGATCAAACAAGGAACATATTAATTATTCATATCTCCAATTTACAATACATCTTGATTCATTTGGTGATAGCATTCCAATGAGATTAACGTTTATTAGTAACTGTAGATGTCATGAATGGAATTCACACACATTCTGACTTCTTATCTTCATTATTGAAATTCTACTCCTACCTTCAGTTTTATCCATCACTCTTTGCTTGAAATTCATGAAAAATAATACATTTAACAGGCCGTAGGATATTTTGATTTCGAAAAATTAAAATTGACAATAATGAATCATTTGCTGGATCATTGTTATATTTATTTCCTTGCAGAATATATGAAGCGAATACTCTTCCAGTATACCATGTACAATTTTGATTTGCTTTTCTTTAATTGAGATATACCCATCGACATGTGATATTTTTGTCTTATTTGAGATGTTTTATTAATCTTCTGAGTGGACCTACTAGAAATGTATTTTATATTGTGTAACGTCACCAATTTTTTTAATGACATATGCACGTTGTGTATTATTCTCCATATTATAGTACGACTTCAATATTCGTAACGAATAGAAACATTTTGAGCAATATTCAATCAGGCAATCAATTCTCGGATAAGACAAAATGGAAAAAATCACTGGAATAAGCTCTACCTCAATTCTATAATGGATTTTCGCTAAAAAATATTTTATATTGAAAATCTATTATTTTTATCATTTATCTGATAGTTCTAACATATAGCAATAAAAACATGACAGCGATGAGTATGACAGCCCTGAAATTGACGTGTAATGGCAGAGATGACTGATAATGCTCGCATTATCAGGCGCTCCTGAAATTTGGATTCAAACCACAGAACTCTGTGAGTTCTATTTGTTAAAAACGTGCATGATATTCAGTTACTGTTCATTTCGTAGAATATGGGAGAGAAATGATGGTGGTTATCTTTTCAAAACATCAATAAATGAATCTATCGATACAAAGTCGATCACTCTCCAATCGAATCAATAAAAATATAAGCTGAATGTCGGTTGACACGTGATACCTCCATCTTATCTAGCATCATCGGCTTCGAGCATTCCAGAATACATGCCATTTAGACCAGATAAGTAAGCTTAAAATAAGTAAATTAGATATAAACACTTGAAGAGCTAAAAACTTATTTTCCCTTATTTTTGCTTCCGTGTGAAAGGGAAAGTTTTTCAGCAAAATTTCCAAAGGATCACCTCATAAAGAAGTGAAAAACCTTCAAAATGAACTATTTCAGAAGTCAATAGGGTAATTTGTTGCTAAGAAAATCACAAAAAAATAGAAATTCGCACATAATTGAATTCATAATTATGATTGCAATTACTGCTTTACAACTTAGTCATCACCTAGGGTGATTGATTTAAAGAAAGTTGAAGTATGGTAAAAAAATTCAGACCGATTCGTCGAATACTTTTGCAAAATTTGAATTTTTCATAAAAACGTATTTTTTGAATCATCCATGATATGTGCATTAGCGATGATATAATGATAATAAGGAAACCTTTAGTTGTTCTATCAAATTGAGCCGATATAGATGAAAAAATGTTGTTTCTACCATCAGTGAATCTCATTGCGAAAGTTCTATTATTTTTGCCTTATAAACAAATTTTGCTCGAGAAAGAGTTGTTCTATCAAATTGAGCCAATATAGATGAAAAAATGTTATTTTTACCATCAGTGAATCTCATTGCGAAAGTTCTATTGTTTTTACCTTATAAACAAATTTTGCTCATAGGGTGATAATTTCAATGGCATTGAAAAAGTGGCATTCATACAGTTACTCAGAGAGCAGAAAAAGTTATAAGTGCCTCTAGAGCTAAGAGAGCAATATTTTTGAATTGCTTACCAATTTGTTTATTAATATTCAGAAAGTAAACAAGTATCTTTTCAAAGAGAAAGAGCTAAACTTGCAGTACAGGAAATTTGAAAAAGAAACTTGTGAACGAAATCATCTGCGTGGCTTCAAACATGTTGCTCGATTGCCGGTGGTGGGGGAATCCACACGAGAAATTGAGCTCAAAACCATCGTGATCCTGTAATTATTAAATTATGGATGTCTTGGTAACTAATCAACGGATACTGATGATTTTTTCAGATTTTGGAATTTTTTGACATAAATTACGAATATATAAGTCTCGAGGAATCCATTACTTGATGAACCAAATATGATTTTTAATTTTTTTATAATAATTGTTTTTTCCAAGACTACGATTCATTTTTAAGAACATTTATGAACAATTCTAATGAGATATATATATTGTACAAGGTATTGCATTTTTTCCTGAGAGCATATGATATATTCTTTTTGAGGAACAACCTTTCAACAATCTCTTCTGTCAATACAATAGTCCCATGAGGGGTACAACCACTCAGTGCTAATTTTTTCCTGCCACACTGCGCCGTTACCAAGTTACAATTTTTTGTTGTAAAATTCAAACCATTACATGCTCTTCTGGTGTTAGCTGAGCTACCCCACCAAATAAATTCCAGGACAATTTTTTGCTCTCAAAGTAAGTGTATGAATGCCACCATTTCAATGGCATTGCAATTTTTATACCATGAGCAAAAATAATCAATTTGTTCAATATTCTTCTTCTATATCCAAATCTACTCAAATTGAAAGAACAATTCTTTTTTTCCTTCAGGGTACCCATAGTATCAGTATATCACCGCAATTACACGTATAATGCAAAAAACCTTTTTTTTTACTTTGCACACAGTTTTCGACGAATCTATCTGAAATTTAAACCATACTTCAACTATCATAAAACCAATAACTTCACCTGATAACTGAGTCGTAAAGCATTCATTGCAATCGTGATTATTTATTCAATAATGTGCGAATTTCAAATTTCTTTTCTATTTTCTCAGGAACAAATGACTCTGTCGACCTCAAAACTACGTAATTTTGAAGGTTTTTCACTTCTTTCTGAGGTGATTCTTTGAAAAGTTTAATGAAAAGCTTTCCCTTCCACATGCATGCAAAAATTAGAAAAAATGCGTTTTCGGCTCTTTAAGTGTTGGGATGAATATACCTACGATTTAAAGTGTGCATAAACTATATCATGAGTTATTATAACATGTTTGACTCTGTTGATGGAAGTCAATTTCTCGTTATCTGACAGAGTTGCACCGAAGTATCTTGTTCTTCCTTATTCAAATGATTCCAACGGAACACACAACAAAAATAAATTCGTTAAATGTTATTGTAATTGGTTTATCCGAATAATTATGAATTTCTTTTCACGCCTTTTTTTTTCTTTCTGTTGTTAATGTTTCAGAGGTAGACGTTTTGAAAATTCCATCCAGGTATCGCGATTGTTTTGTATCGATTGAGACACTGTTACGTTTGTCCATTCAGCAGAATGTCAATATTGACACAAACCAAACAATTGTCTCGACTAAATCAACAGCAAATCATTATTTTTTCGCAATTCTTCCAGAGTCAAAATTAACAACAATGATAATAATAATAGTAATAATAATGGGGCCACTTTATTGAACGAATAAATATATATATACAGTTCTATAGCATTACAGATGAGTTGTTTATCATAATTGTCAAAGTCTAGTTGGAGCAACTCATACTCAACCAATGCCAATTGCCAATATACTATCTTTATATGCATCGAAAACGAATATATCATTCAAATGTTTGCTTGAAGGAATTCTAATAGACTCTGCCACATTGCAAAATGAATTACACACCAAATTTCTCGGTGTATTCATCGACGATAGGCTGAAATTTGATGAACACCTCAAACAAGAGTAAGATTTCCTCCGGGTTTCATGCAGTGAGAGTGGTTTCCAATGAGTTGGGTTTCCATATCGCAGCAACCGTTTACCATGCTCTTATTGAATCTCTGCTACGATATGGAATACCGTTTTGGGGAGCATGCAACTCATCCCTTCTCTCTTCTGTGTTGGTATTACAGAAGAGGACACTTAGGTGTCTTTGTAAAGTCAAACCCAGAGTATCGTGCAGGAATTTGTTCGCTACCAATAAAATTTTGACAGTCATCGCACCTTTTATCCTTGAGACGGTTTGCCTTATCAATAAACATAAATCGAAGTTCAATTTTGTTTCTATTCCATATGCTACTCGTAATAGCATTTATACCTATAGACTTCCTATCCCGACTTCGAATCTAATTGGAGACTCTATATATTATAATGGTGGTAAATTGTGCAATCATTTACCATTAGAAATAAGATCTGAAAATCTGAGCAACATCCATTTCAAATAGGCGGTAAAACACCTACTCGTTAAAAGACTCTTTTATAGTTCGGAGGAATATTTTAGTGAATCTTTTTAAGAATAATTTTTATTAATTTATTATTTATGACTGTTATTTTACATTATAGGGTTTTATATATATACATTTTTAATACTATTTTATATCTACATTTGTATTTCTTGGACTTTGTCAATAAGATGCAAATCTTCAGACAATGAAGTATATTTTGATTGGATTTGAACCAATATGAATGTTATAATAGACCCAAATGTTATTATATACACATATAAACTCCCACATAACACTTCCCCACTTCCGCACAATCTTCCCCCCCCCCTCATACCCCCGGACACTTGATGACGGAGTATAAATCATTTTGTACTGAATATTTGAATTTGTACTTGAATTCATTTATATGCATTATTTCAAACTGCTCATTTGAAAGATGGTGAAGTTTGATGGCATTATATAGAAAGGATCTCTGTACCATTACTGTCCGATATGTGGCATACCAAATATATTAGATAGTATATTAGTAAAGTTCCGAGTGAAAATTGAATGTCACTTGCTTGGACTAATTTCGTTTCAAAATTTCGTCGAAAAATAAAATAATAATATCAAGGATAATGAATTTGAAACTATGGTTTGATACAATTTCTGAAAATGAGTCAATATCGACTTCTTTTTCTCTTATACCCGTTTTGATATTTGTATTGATATGATAAATGTATTATGGAGAAATTTTTTTGCTATCGGGTGTAGTATTTATTGAATGAAAGCAGCCTGCATTCCTAAACAGTTTCGTCAACTGAGTCTTGAGATTGGTATGGCTCGGCTGTAGAAACTTTTCTGGGTCATCAAAAAATTCTTCAGAATTGTAATCTTCAATTCCACCTTCAGGGTATAAGTGATCGTTTTATGTGAAATTGTTTTGCTAGTCCTATGTTATTACTGACTGGGGTGTCAGTATTATTCGAAGGCATAATGATTATCTAGAGGTTGAAACGGTTCTACTATTCGATAAATTATTCGAGAGGTGGAATTTTTCGGGACAGAAGGCCTAAATTGACAGAGATTTTTTGCTTGTCGGTAGAATATATTTTGTTATGTAGTAAACATCGGCCCGAGTTGATTCGATGGTGTTTTCCCAGTATTTAGTATAACTACTTTTCTTCGGGTTGCATGGAAGAGCAACCATGTTGAATGCCGCCTCCCAGATAATACTTGTTTGTATAAATACTTCTTCATTGAAAATGAAGACACATTATTATTATTATTATTAAGACCGACGTTCTTTGGAATTTCTTCCTAATGTTTCGCTAGCGCGAGTGACCAGCTTCTTCAGAGGCTTACTCATTTCCGATGACTAACCGTTTCGATTTCTTAAGGCGTATTTATATTGATTCGGGTAGTCTGGAGTGTTAATTACTTCTGTCGGGTTCGGGGAATAATCATCAATATTAGTTGCCGCACTACCTGCCGTGATTTCATTAGATATTCTTGATTTCCCCAGAATGGGATTCCAAATTCTGTTTAGGCTCAATGCTTCTTCTTTTCTGTTGAAATTGTCCGTATGTTTTTGGATCTCTATCGCCTCCCGTACCAGTCGGCTATGGTAACCCTGGTTGGGGGCAATCAGTTTAGCATTTTCATACAAAATCCTGTGGTCACCCTCACTCAGTGCGTGTTTCGCCACCGCCGATTGTCATTTTATCGCATACCGTGTACCTGTGGGAAGGTATACATCGGTACCACGAAAAGATCCATGGGAACAAGGCTCAAAGAGCATGAAACGAACTGCAGGCAAGGGCAAACTGACAAATCGGCGGTGGCGGAACACGCACTTAGTGAGGGTGACCACAGGATTCTGTTTGAAAATGCTTAACTGATTACCCCCAACTAGGGTTACCATAGCCGACTGGTACGGGAGGTGATAGAGATCCAAAAATATACGGACAAGAAAAAGGAGAAGCGTTGAGTCTAAACAGAATTTGGAATCCCATTCTGGGGAAATCAAGAATATGTAATGAAATCACGGCAGGTAGTGCGGCAACTAATAATGATGATTATTCCCCGAACCCGACAGAAGTAATTAACACTCCAGACTACCTGTATCAATATAAATACGCCTTAAGAAATCGAAACGTTTAGTCATCGGAAATGAGTAAGCCTCTGAAGAAGCTGGCCACTCGCGCTAGCGAAACGTTAGGAAGAAATTCCAAAGAACGTTGGTCTTCAAGCCCGAAGAAAAGTAGTTATACTAATAACCTCGGCCGCGAAAGCCTTAACCATTTTGTTCCCAGTATTTGTTGGAACATTTCTAAAATTAGGTCATAATTGAATGTTCGTTAGCAGTCTAGGGTATAAATTTCCTGAATATGATTGAAGGGTGATTCGTTGGTTCCATGGTCTGCGAACTGATGTCTGATTCAAATTCGAAGCTTCAAAGAAAGAATTTGAAAATTCCTCATAGTGTATTGAAAAATTAATGGTGCCGATTTTGCTTCATATTGCTTCAGGTTAATCAATATGATAGCGGCATCTTGTTCAGTTATTGGAAATAAATTTATTTTTTGAGCAAGATTGTTTGGCAGAATTTGTAACCTCTTGCCAAAATCTATGGTGGCTTCGTTTCTGAACTAGTTGATTCTCACGCATAAGAAAGTTTAGGATTCGATTTCAAACATTGAATCATCATTATGACCGAAATCATTGAATCCAAAATTCCTTAATGAGAGAGGGGAATTTGAGTAGAAAAACGATGACATGGTTTTTGAAAGGAGTTCTCTCTGTTTTGTTCTCACTCAATTCCTAATGTGAATCCGTACCATAGTTTGGGTACCTTCACTGCTGGATTTAGGACCAGTTTTTCAATTCAACATATCTATCAGATAAAAATAACCATCAGTTTTCATCTTTATCACTGACAAACATTACTCACGCGCACCCTCTCTCTTCTTTCATCTGTCTGAGAGATAACGTATTTACCTTTGTATTGAAAAACTGGCCCTAAGTCGAATATATGGTATCGATGATCCTTGTCTTGCGAGCTCATCGGCTTCATCATTGCCTGAGATACCTGAGTGACCATGTTGATGAGTTACAATTGCACCATTTGAATGACGGATCTAAGTCTCTTCCAGTGAAGCGCTCGGTCAGCAAACCTAGGCTCGGTTACTAACCTGTTTGACCCCCTACATATGTAGGCCTATGCTAGTGATCTCGTGAATGCACTATTCTTTTCTGATTTTCATTGAAAAAAGTGAAGGGTTCGGAAATAACACCAAAATTGAGTTTACGGTAGTTTTTGCTGAGTGTATAGGTTCGAATCTCCATCGTCTCAATATTTCGTTGTACTGAAACCTATCAAAAAACTTATTAGATAAAAAAAGTGAATGAAATTGATATTTTTGAATGAAATTCAAAAATGAGAACTGAAATGCATAGTTCACCAAAATAAATTTCAGAAATATAAAAGTACCTTACTTATTCAAATAGGTAGAAAAAAAAACAGAATGTTATTAGGAATGAATTTTTACTTACTGTGTGGAAACACTGAATTCAAATTCAATGGAACCGAATTATTAACAACTGAATTGCAATGAGACTTGATAAAAAAATTGAATTGCGAAAATTGAAATGATCAAAAAGAAACATAGATGAGACGAAATAGACCGAAAATATTGATTGAATTGAAACAGTAAGATTAAATGAAATTAAAGGAAAAAACCTACATTAGTGAAGGGTGTATTCACATGTTTCGATTACTGGTATCCACGATTGTTTTCGGGTGATGACAGACAAATTTTGAGGTGCAATCCCTTATATGGATTGCATGCATTAGCAAGAGACTCTCTTTCGGTAAGCCAGAGTTGATCCATCTGTTGGATGAGTCATTTCCTCACATTTCGAATCTCTTCAACTTCGGTTTCATATCATTTGGTGTTATGTTGGTTCCTTCGAACGTTCTCCGCTATTGCCGATTTTGTAGCTTCTCTCCCTTGTGTGAACTTCTTGTGTTTACATATTCTCATTTCCTATGTCTTTTTGGTGGGAATTTCCTAAAACAATTATAAGGATTCTTTCGGAATTCCACCGTTCCATAAAATGACGAATATTCTCTTCTGAACATCAGATGCGTTGGATCTTTTCCTATGAAAGTCTTGGTACAACCTCATAATAAAACCAGTGGCTTGCAGTGAAGGCAGTCCGCTTTAGAGCCCCATTTACATATTTGCTATCAACTCTATAATTTTTTTTCATTTATGATGAATGAATTAGTCGTAAATAAAGTAGAGTATACTATTCGCAATAATGACTATTACTCTCTTGGAATAATACTTCCTCGCCAGCTGACGCAGCTCGTAAAAGTTCCTCTAGAATGATAGCTATTATTATTGACTCGTGGTATAATCTGCAGCTTACCTAATCCATCTTGGCACAGAACTAATAACGTATATGACCAGCAATCTTTGTGAAGTATACTGAAATAAAAAAAACATCATTATATGTATTCACTGTGTTGAAATTTATTCCAAGAAGGTGTTTTTTCTTTCTTCATGGTCTAACATACCAGTATGCAACTGGAAAAGTATCAGAGTTTGTGCCAAGATGGATTGGATAAGCTGTAATATTATATATTTCAATATGGAGAACTTAGGATTTCAAATTTTATGAAAATGTCCTTTTATATCAATTTTCATACACGGAAAATTCAGGAATTTATGTAAGTCAAACCGTTTCAAATTGTTGTTTATGTCTGATTTCACCTTTTTGCTGCCAACCAAATTTTAAATATGCACTAAATTGCTCGATCTCTCATACAGTAACTTTGCAGTGATCTGAGGATTATTTTAAAGAAGTCGAAACGTCGGCAATGGAATAATAGTGAATCCAGTTATTATTCGGCCTAACCGCAACTATCCCCCAGCTAAATAAATGTACTGGTGTCGCAAAACGACAATGAATGAAATTCAATTTACCAAAAGTTCTGAGGAAAATATCTTGTCCGTCATTGAATGTCATCACCGTGTATTTTGAGAAACGAACAAGTTCTGGGAGAATCAATTTTATAAATAATATCAATTGATTTTTCAGATTTGACAATCGTTTTCATAACCACCCCGTAACCTCTACAATTTCTACTGGATTTCTCATTGTTGCCTCCTTTTAAGAATGTTACGAATCCGCTCCTGCTCACCTCCACAGCATTTTGAGGATATACGGTTTCATTGTATTTTCTAAAATATTCAAGTCTTTTTTTTTTCTTCTGTTTCAGTATTGTTCCGAGAGATGACCGTCAGCGTTTTAGTTTGAATAGAGATTGTTACTCTGTATATGCTTTTTGAATGGCAGTTTGGATTCTGAGAATATTTTCGAAATATTTTTCTTCAAACGACGTTACCTCTCAGAGTATTACCTGATATAAAAAAATTAAAAGAGAAGATATATTAAATTCGTATTTCAATGGAACCCCTCGCTCTGTATGTAATGAACCAAGCACGCCATCGGTTGTGAGACAATGCTAATTAAACGTATTCATGAATACTCCTATGGATATTGGAAAAACCTTACTAGAAGTCATTTATTCTTCATGTTCAAATTAGTGTTTTAACAGCATGCATGACAAAACGAGCTTTTTGAATATTTTATGTCCCTTTATGTGTATCTTTATGTAATTATTTTCAAATTGTTACTTTTGGTTTCTCTCTAAGTGGTTCGTTTATGATATTCATATTTTATATGTTTCTCATGTCTCGGAATTGAAAATGAGGTATGTTTCAGCTACTCGCTTACAGGGAAAACATTATATACCTTGAGAGAAATATTTTATTCCTCTATTCTTTGGAAGACAATTGGAAGTTTGTGAAATGTTGTTAACGAGCAAACGCAATCACCGACTCAAATGGAAATTCATTCGCTTATGTATTTGTACTATCTCACAGTATTTTGGGAGCAATAACCCGATTGCAAAACTGAATTTGAGATGGATTACCAGTTAGCAATAGTATATTACGTAGCGAGGGGGATATGTGCCAATTACGAACAACTCATTTAAATAACTATAACACTATTTTCGCATTGTACCGTATATTTGTTCGCTCGATCGCAATGCCATTATTCAACTGACTCCCACCGCTGTCTGTTTCTCCTTATATGGGTCAATGAGTCTAGAATGATCCGTTCTCGAGAGAGCATCGAACTTT
This sequence comes from Zygogramma bicolorata, assembly GCA_032362365.1. Taxonomy (NCBI): domain Eukaryota; kingdom Metazoa; phylum Arthropoda; class Insecta; order Coleoptera; family Chrysomelidae; genus Zygogramma; species Zygogramma bicolorata. Next base: position 143,619 of record JAVJAQ010004357.1, on the reverse strand, counting down.
CTCGAACAATCGTGATAACTCTGGGAGGGTAAACAAATGCAGCGGCCTTCAACAGCGATAACGGTCGGTGGGCGTTGCATTCTCCGAAGCAGTTGCATAGGCGTAGAGGAAGTCATCAGAGTAAAGAAAGGGTTTCATTGTTTCGCAGAATTGTTGTTGATCGTCGAATCCTTAACACTATTGTGAAACTCAAAAGAAAAAATAACCGATATTCGAATTAGTTCTTTTCATTTCGCAAATTGAACATCCTGATGAGCTCAGAAAGGCCAATCAAAGCTCATACCTGAGTGAGGGAGTAGGCAGAGTACAGAGGGAGAAAATAAGGGGATATGCGTGACAGGAGTCGGCCAAAGAATTAACAATAAATCGAGCAATCATTTTAACATTTTGACATGTAGGTTAGCAACGTTAGCAACGGTAAAACAAACCAGATGCGGGGAGAGAAACCGATGGGTACTAATAATATGGAGTAGCCAGTATAATGGTCATGGGGTAAATGCATTGAATATATAAAGGTCGCTGTGAACCAGGTCATGAACTACCTTAAAAAACAATACTATCTAATCGATGATGCAGTCACTTTGTCGCATCGTCTTATTTTATTCCTCTGAAAAGATGAACATTTCCTGTTTGTAGAACCCATTTTGAAATAACCAAAAAAGCCTAGTTAAAAATCGGGTGTGAGGAAACAATAAAAAATAGCCTTTCGTGTTCTTATGTGGACTGTAGACTACCTTGATTTTCTTGGCTGCTTGGAGGGGTAGGCCTACCAGTTTCACCACACCGTGTAGAAAGTTTCAAAGGATGCAATACTTACGAATAATTGCATTGAAAGCCGAAATTACCGGAATCAACAATTTATCGATGTGGACCCTTCGATTCGGCTCACTCAACACATGTTTTGGTATTGGCTAGAATACCGTTCCACTGCGCCATAAGCGTTCAACAAAAACGTTCAAACAAAAAAAAAACCGTATACCCAAAAACATTTGACACTGCCTTTTGAAGAGCTATCAACTAAGGAAATTAAATAGTATGGAAAATATCCGTAAGTAGTATTTATTGAAACTTTTCTTAGAGATCAATTACCCTAACACCAAACTGATATTTTTGCACTCGACGCGCCTTTCGCTAACAAGGTTAGCATCTTCAGGACAAAAAAATTGATATTAAATCTAAAGCTAGGGTCAGTATATACATAAAGTTCTTTGGTCCAATATGGACTTTGTCATTGTTAATTATTCTAATTAATTTCTCGATAATGAACTAGTGCAGTTTTCTGTTAGGGTAATTGATCTCTGAGAAAGTTTAAACTTTCACACCAAAGTTTTCAATCTCATCGTTTATTTAGTAGTATTCATACCGAAAATTAATCATGATTCAACATTATTATGAGATTAAGATTCCCAATTAGAAAATTCACAAAGTAAATTATAATATTTAAATTAAAGACGGAACATTTCCCTTGTGTCAGCTGATATACCCCAAACTGAACTCGACAAAAAATTGATGGCTCAATGCGGTGGAATTCATTCCTGATAAATATTGAAGATTGTCACAAATCCTTATAGGTTTTTACTCTTCAATATTTCTCAAACATCACGCGATTTTTCTCACTGTGAAAAGTTTGTCATAAAAAAATATATCTCCTATTTACCCAACTGTTTCATCTGTTTACCTAATACGATATTGTAAAACTCAATTTGTATCCGTTTACATCTTTTATCTACACCCGTACTCTAATGATACACTTATATGCCCACCACCCGTTTTATAATGAAATCCATTACGATACAGATTTTCATTACGATACAGGTTTTCAACCAATAGAAACCCATTATTTTTCAATCAAGCATGATGTGCAAGCTTTGCATTTTGACGTTTGTCAAGTCAAAATCAGTAGGTATTGAATTTTTGAAGAATTCAGTCAATTTTCGATAATCGAATGAAAATGTCTTATAGCAGGGATATAGAAGAATTACCAGCGACCCTCCACGGATGTCTGAGACAAGTAAAAAATACAATCGAAACGATTATATTTTTCATTTGACAAATGCAACACATATGTTGTTATTTTCGTTCAATTTCAATGTTCTTTCACGGCCAAGTGGTCAGCGGCGCGGGCTGTAATCACAAACGTCCCGGGTTCAATCCCAGACGTCGGCAAAGACTTTTCTTAATTTTTTTTCTTCTCATTGTTGTATTTTCCGTGGTTATACCATTAATTATAATTCTGTAGAATTTTTCAAAGAAATACGATTGATTACCTACTATTATTGTGTTCAATATAAATACCTAATATTATAATATTTTTAGTTCTTCATTATTTATTGGGTGTAGATAAAATAGCGTATGCAACTCTCATGTAATGGTTATTAATACACTCGCATAAACCATACGAAACTCACCTTCGGCTCGTTTCGTATCCCGGTTTATGCTCATATATTAATAACCATCATTACACGATCGTTGCATAATATACTATTATTTCACACTGCATCGTAACAGCCATGTTTAAGTCAACGATTTTAGTCCGGTAAATGAGACTTTACGGTATCGAGTCCGGTAAAATTTTTACCGGACTCTAATGAGATGGGGCAAGAATCAAACAATTTATTGTGAAAACAATACAAAATTAATAAACATGTAATTAAAGACAATCTAAACATTAAAAGTAACATGAATTGTGCAATCTGTATTCCCAGTTATTTTAACTTTCGGTAAGCCATCGTGGAGAGTGGAACTCGAGCAAGCACTTGTACTAATAATTTCTTTAGAATTCTCAGTTAAGACTTGCACAAAACTTTCTCCTCCCTGGATCATTTTTGCCACTTTGTTCTTTCCTTCCAACGAATCCTCAATATACTTTTCTGCCACGGAGGAACTCTTCCATCCTCCATGTCTTTTGAGAACGGAAAATTCCGCTCCCGCATTTGCTAGTAAAGTCGCCGATGTGCGGCGAAAACTATGGCCGGTGTACAACTCGGGATTTGCTGATCCTAGAAATTCCGCTATTTTCTTGGGAACTCCACCGACTGTGTGAATTCCAACGCGCTGGGAAATGCACTTGCCATTACGGTATCCTACGAACAATTTGTTGTGACCTAAACCTTTGGGCCGCAAGGCAACGTATCTTCGGAACAGTTCCAACACACTTATGCCGTCCATTTTATCAATGACCGTAAATACTCCTTTGATTCGTTTTCGAGAAAGGGATTGTGATTGCCAATTGTGTAGAAGTTTCCTGGATGTCATCCAAAGACATTTCATATATCTCTTCGCGGCGACAACCACCAGCGACGGCGATTAAACCAACAATCTAACAAGAACACAAAATTATCAGTAAATATGGAAATGTACATCTGAAATTATTACCTTTGCCAAAAGATATTGTTGATCTGGTGCCTCTTTCACAAATTTTACCAATTCTTCTCTGGTGAGTGTTTTGGCTTGTTTAGGTTGATAGCCAACAGACTGATTTTTAAGGAACGCTCGAAGTTTAGAGAATCCTGATATATCCACGTTTTCATTAAATTGTAGCATGGCTTTAACCATCGAATACTTTGACCAGAGTGAAGAACTGGACATTTTCTTCGACTAGAAAATCACCAATAATGATTCCTTCAAAAGAATATTAAGTGCAACTTACCAGATCAAACAAATACGCCAGCATCATTTCCTCATTGATTCCACTGACTGCGTTTACCCTTTTCCAGTCGCAAAACTGTTTATATTCAGGGGTAATATAATAAGTGGTATGATTATTACCGATAATTTTTTGGAATATTAATGAATTGCAATCCCAAAGCTGAAAATACAACGAGTCCGCAGGACGAGTTGTATTTTCTTGCATTGGGATTGCCAATGAATTGATATTCCAAAAAATTATAGGTTATTAATCATACCACGAATTATATTAAGGACGACAATATAACCCCTGTTTGAGCAAAAATTGTTGAATTGCCTGGTAATTGATTCTTTATTTCTGGCCGTATTCAAGGGAATACTCTTTTCCACTGCTTCATCTATGATACCAATCGCCGTTTGTCCCCAACGATCGCTCATATTGATTAAGAAATATAACTAATCAAAACACATAGATTTGACGTTTATAATTTAAATCATTATTTTCAATTGACAGCTAGTAAAACAAAAACTAAGCAGGTTTATCACCGTGAAAATACAGCGACAAGCTATATTTTCACTGTAATTCGGATTCTATTGGCTGAATTTCAAAATTTGAAATAGACTGATTGGTTGTTAAGCAAGGAGATATATTGTCGCTATGGTACCTTTCTGATGATTTTGTGGGAATCAGAGAGCCGGCAGCTTCATTATATTTACGCAAAACATCTTCGTGAATGTTATTGTTTGTCGACATTTTGTCTGTTGACATTTCGTTTCACAAAAGTCAACAAAACAAACACCAGAAACAGTAACCTTAGAAACTAGCGTTTCCATCATGGATGATCATATTTTCAATTTTTGTTTTATTAATGTAAGATTAAGTGTCTGCAGTATGAAATAAAACGCATTACGACATACGACCGGGAAACTTTCACAGTAACTCGTCTTAAAATTAAACATTGAACATTAAACATTTCGACTCGTAATGTAAAAATGCGTTTCCCGGACTTATGACATAAATTTCTATTCTGACACGGTCCTAACTGACTCAAGTCCTGAACCTAAGCCTGGTATCTACCTCATTTTGCTGTCTGGAACGCTAACAAACCTGGGAAAATAAGGCTTGTTTCGATGCAGCTGCAAAGTCACATAAGTCATGTTCAAACGACTTTTTGTTACAAGGCCCAGATTTTGTTCCGTCGCTAATTTCCGTTTTATGGCGCTTCAGATAGGGAAAAATAGCCTTCAGTGGAGATATTTGCGACATGTTCCATCAAGTGTTCATAAAGGAGGAAGATCGATGTGCACAGCGCTTTCTGTGGCGTGGAAAGGATCGAAATCGTGAACCAGATGTTTTTCAAATGAATGTCATGATATTTGGAGCAGTGTCCTCACCTTCAAAAGCACAGTTCGTGAAAAATAAAAATGCTGCTGATCATGAACATTTATTTCCGGGTATCATCAGATGTATGGAAAAACAACATTATGTTGATGACTATCTTGATTCGTGTAATACGGAAGAAGATGCCATCAAGAGAGTTGCTGATGTGATTCATGTTCATGAACAGGGTGGTTTCGAGATGACCAAGTGGATTTGTAATAACAAAAATGTTCTTGAATCTATCCCTGAGAGGTTGCGTACAGCAACATCTATGTTGAAAATTGACTCGGAGAATATCGAAAGAGTTCTTGGACTTTCGTGGCAACCAGAAACCGACAATTTCATATTCTCTCTTAATTTGAAAAAAATACCACGAAATCAGTAATTGTTTGAAAACTCCAACGAAAAGAGAGGTTCTTCGATTGATAATGTCCATATTTGATCCCCTGGGCTTCCTAGCACCACTAATAATCAAAGGAAGAATTTTGATGCAAGAGATTTGGAGAAGTAACATCGATTGGGATACTGAAATATCTGAAACACTATTTCTGACATGGAAAAAATGGCTCATAGAACTTCAAACTGTTTCTCCGATAACAATACCAAGGCATTATTTTCCAATGTTGACCTGTGTAGAAGAAATCGATCTTCACATGTTCTGCGATGCCAGCGACAAATCGTATGCTGCTGTAGCTTTCTTGAGGTATGAAGTTGGAAAAGAAATACTAACATCATTTGTTGCATCCAAATTCAAAGTTGCTCCGCTTAATCAACAAACTGTACCAAAATTAGAATTACAGGAAGCAGTATTGGCCTGCCGAGTAGCGAAAACGATATGTAAGGAACTGGAGTATAATATTAAGAACGTTTTTTATTGGACAGATTCCATGGTCGTTTTGAAACAGATCAAGTCAGAAACCAGACGGTTTCCAATTTTTGTAGCCTGTCGAATAGGGGAAATACGAGAGGAAACAGACATTTCTCAGTGGAATTGGATTCCATCTGAGTTGAACGTTGCAGATCAAGCCACTAAAGAGTTGAATCAAATCAACCTAGGTTTGGACAGCACGTGGTTGAACGGTCCCAAATTTCTGAAAATGCCTATGGAATTTTGGCCTAATGAACCAAATGATCACGAATACAAAGATAATCTCGAGAGCGTGATGACCATTATTGAATGTGATAATCATTTTGAACTTCCCGATATCAAGAGGTTCTCCAAATGGAATCGGCTTATTCGATCAACCGCGTGGTTGCTCTATTTCAAGAAATTTTCAAGAACCCCAAAATGCAACAGACCGAAGGAACTGAAACTTGAACACGATATGATTGATGAGGCCTCAAATTTATGGATACGGAAAAGTCAATATGAGTCTTTCGATGAATTAGCCAATTTGAAGAGAAATGGAATTATTCCAAGATCGAGTAGACTTTATAGATTGTCAGCATATCTGGATGAAGCTGGAATAATTCGATTGAAAGGGAGATTTCCTGACGATGCATCACTCGCTATTGGATATGACATTCGATTTCCAGTTATTCTTGATTCTAAGAACAGGTTCACACAACTTTTGATTGAACGATATCACCAAGAAGCCGGGCATAATGGCATAGAGACAGTCATAAATAACTTGAGACTGAAATATTGGATTCTTCATATCCGCCAAGCAGTAAAAAAATGTTTCAGAGATTGCCTTGCTTGTAAAATCCGAAAATGCAAGCCAGTAATTCCTGAAATGAGTGTTTTGCCACCAGAAAGACTAGAAAGTAATGTATTTCCTTTCACTTATGTGGGAATAGATTTTTTTGGTCCAATGATAATTTCTTTGGGACGGAGGAGAGAAAAAAGATATGGAGTACTCTTCACGTGTCTCACTATAAGGGCTGTACATATAGAGTTGGCAGCGTCTTTTGATACAAGTTCCACCATTCTTGCTATAAGACGGTTCATGAGTCGTAGAGGACAACCAAAAGAAATACGTTCAGATAATGGAACTAATTTTGTGGGTGCGGAACGAGAGTTGAGAGAATCTATTCGTTCTCTTGATGAAGTGAAAATATCTGACGAATTATCTTTGAAAGGAATAAAATGGATATTTAATTGTCCAAGTGCTCCTAACATGGGTGGCGTATGGGAAAGAATGGTCCGATCGATAAAAACGGCTTTGAAGGTATCCCTCAAAGAAATATACCCTAAAGAAGAAGTCCTGCTTACTCTCCTATGTGAAGCAGAGTACATGGTAAACTCAAGACCGTTGACCCATATACCTGTCGATCCCGATGAGCCGGAGGCAATTACTCCTAATCATTTCTTACTTCTCCGTCCAGGAGCTGTTCAAACACATCAGGGCTACGGAATTACTGACAGAAAACAGTGGCGTTTCGCACAAGCTCTGGCTGACTTGTATTGGAAACGCTGGATAAGGGAATATAGGCCGACTCTTTTACGACGAACAAAATGGCATGAAAAAATCAGACCTATCAAAGAAGGAGATGTCATAATAATGGTAGACGACAAGGCACCCCGAAATGAATGGTTGATGGGGCGAGTTGAGGAAACCTACCCAGGAAAAGATGGAACCGTACGTGTCGCAAAAATCAAAACAAAAAAAGGGTTTTACACCAGACCTGTTTCGAAATTATGTATTTTGCCTACTTCTACCAGTGGATAGTGAAGTGAAAGCTCTTCACAGGGTGGAGAATGTAGAAGAAATATTTTGTTTATATTGTTTATTCACTGTAATGTCTTTTGTTGATATTTATTGTCATGATTCATTGTTGTTAAAAAGCTTGTTACGCGTTGACATAATAAAAATGTTCGTCAAAGTCTAAGTTGTCAGTTCCTCATTTAAAAAGTATATTTCTCAATAGTCTGAGCTGTTTGTCTATCTGACACGGTCCTAACTGACTCAAGTCCTGAGCAGCACTCTATATCACTCTTCCAAAAGAGGTTAATGGCATTTCCTAGCGGGCAAGGTGACAATCGAGTTTCAGTTGAATGTGACTTTTTAATCACACGTGTGTCATTCACCGCCTATTTTTGTCCATTGTTTACTTATCTGAGATTTATTCCTTCAGATCGGGATCGGTTCGGGCGACGGACGTTGTCGATATAAGTTGCATAAGTGCCGATAACAGTTGTGGCAGATCGTGATCGAAATCGATGTGAATGAAGATAAGTGAATACATGCGAGAGAAGTAAATTGCCATCGCCGACTTTCGATGCTTTTGTTCGGGTAGGTGAAGAGATTCAGTTAATCCGTTAATCCGTGAACATTTTTTTCCTGGGTAACGTTCTTCGAATTAAGCATGCATTGATCATGCGATACCGAAGCCGACAATAGGAAGTACCAGTTCTCAATTTTTGCTCATGTCGTATATTGAAGCATAACTAGATGATATGACTGATAAAATTCATCAATCGTTTTTTGGTCGGGAAATTACACATTGAAGAAATAAAATTCATTTCTGATTATAATGATAGTTGGAGACTATTCCATATATTGCCTAACCTTGTTTGAAGCAGTTTTCAGTACTTATATCACGTGTTTGACAAATTCCATCAGTGTACTAACCTGTTTTTTCCAGAATTCTGTTCAACAAATGACTTGAGTGTATAATCATTTGATTTCAAGACCGCATGCCATTTTTTCCTTGATTTCCATGCACAAAAACGTTTCTTCAAAAGTAGGATTCTGTCTACGCAATTTGGCTAGTTGAGCTTGATATAGAAATGAGCACCATAATACCTTGAGAAAATATTTTCTTCAAGTGAATAATGATTGACTTCAAATAATGCCACTCTCACCTTTGAAACGATGTGGAAAACGGAATTTTATGCTATTAGAAGAAAAATTGGTGCTTCATGTGACAAGCATGGAGATTGACAGAAGACTCAATGGGAAGATCTCGAACCATGCTAGCAACAAAAATTATTTTTGCTTCAGAATTGGAAGACGCATATCCTAGTTATAATGAATCCCTTTTACAAACTGTCACTTTTACTACCTAAGCAAAATTACTTGTGGTACCAGTGACCAATTGTTCTATAGAGAAAAGGAAGAGGTAGGAAAAGAAATGTGTCATCTGATGGGTAGAACTTCTTCGAATTCCTTTACTTCTATTCGAAACATCAATCTGCTCATCGGAGCTTAGGCAGTGTTTGAATACCAGCAAATGTGTGTACACTAAAACAAGCGAACACTGACTTGATAGAACACATAATTTCAGCACAGAAAGAACAAAAAATATATTAGTACTGGGTCCCATCTTTGGGAACCTCCGATAGCATAGTCAGTCAATGCCCGTGTAAAATGCTTTGTCCAGCGTTGTTGTGATGCCATTTACTATAGCATGTCATATTTCCGTGTACTTGACAAATCAAGGTACAAGCTGGGGTCTATTCTTGAATCTTCGTATGAGAAGCTGACGTTCATATTCGCCCATTCTATTCCGCATTCATTTAACTAGAACTATGTGAACAGAGGTATATCTACCAATTCTGAGTGTGACAGACTTTTACTTCAATTATGGGTGGTTTCATGAGGAATGAAACAAATTAGTTTTTTTAGAACTGAACATTTTTCAGCAGAAATCTGTATTGATGATAAAATTGAGTTGAGCCTTATTTGTCTCCTAATACTATTTTACACGAAACTGGTTGATTCCATCGCCCCTGGCGAGCAATTTATGTCACTCACTATTTCATCTGTTTACCTAATACGATATTGTTAAACTCAATTTGTATCCGTTTACATTTTTTCTGACACGTTTACAACTGATTGAAGTCCAGCACTCTAGATTACTCTTCCACCAGAGGTTAATGGCTTTTCCTAGCGGGCAAGGTGACAATCGAGATTCAGTTGAATGTGACTTTTTGATCACACTTGTGTCATTCACCGACTATTTTTGTCCATCGTTTACTTATCTGAAATTTATTCCTTCAAATCTGAATCGGTTCGAGCGACGGACGATTTCGATATAAGAACAACTCTGGGAAAGATTTAGATTCATTGCCGGTACATCTACCGATGCTGAATTCTACACAGCTCGTCTCGAAATATCACGGAAGATACGGGGATTTTTCTACGAGACGTGAAATATATATATTCTCATTAGCTAGAAGTTGAACACTTTTTCCTGATTTGGCGTAGCCGAATATAGGATTTCTTTTTCATGAGTTCAGATTGCTCTGAGAGAAAGTTCAATATGAAAAACTTGGTTTATCAATTTATGAGCTCACAATGGCGATGATTTCATAATGAGTGGAATATAACGAATTTCGAACTGTCCTGTCAAAGATTCAGCATTACCTTCAAGCACATGAACGGCAAACATTATATACAGTATTTCCCAACAGAATTGAAACGACTGAATATTTCAGCAACGGCTCGGCATACATTTATGACACGAGGTATACGGGGGTTATCAGTAGTGCCGGATCTAAAAATAATATTTGCAACGTTGCCAGATCTACAGTTTTCTCTATGCATTCGATTTATCGTGTACAAATTACTACTACCCTATAATTTGAGATTTCAATTCTACTAATTTTTGTTAATGTAGCACTTCAACATTCCGTTAAAAATATTACAAAATTTCAGTATTTCGAGATATCGTAGGGATCATTTATTCAATCTACCTTTCTGAATTTTGCGCATTTTATTTGTTACAATGAAGTTTTTTTTTCAACTGAAGCAAATTAGAGCCCATAACTAATGTAAGAACCCTCACAAATAGGAAAGAATACAACTAAACCATGGTCAAATAATGCAAAGACAAATATAAACAGGTCTTGATGAATTAAACAATAAAATATAAGACTTAACGTAAAAAGTGTTCAAATTATTGGCCATTTGTTCCCACATAGCAAAATAATATATCAAAAATGTGCTAAACATATTCCTAAACGCATAAGAATATTGAGATTATATCCCTAGCATATACACAGAATATGGTTACTATATGCTGAGAATATGCTAGTTATATTTTTTTGGCCACAAGTAGTATATGCTACGTATATGATTGAAATATATACACTGAATATATTCTAATATCCTCAGAATATACCTATATCACCAATATAGCATATGCTATATATATGCTCAATATACCCTATACGTGGAAACTGGATATGTCCAAGATGAATATATATTTTGAAGCATGAATGCCATCCTTGATTATCTTCAAACAAAAGTCATTAAATACTTTTAAAACATTTATAAAAAACTAAGAAATTTTTATTCACATGTTATTGTTTTTTATCCTATTTCGGTGTACTGGGAACGCTGCTGATTTTGGGACCTAAAAATATAATGGATTAGAACAATATACCGGGTGTCCCGGTTACAATGGAATATTTCATTTATTTGAAGAAATTTTGAATTCTGAATAATCAATATAGATAATTATACATTTTACTTTGAGCAATGTAAATATCGGAAATCACTTCTGGTTTATGAGATATTCCATTGGAACATGTAGGACAGTGGTACATACACTTGAAATGATAAGAATTTGTCCATGCGAGAAAATTATGTTTGCTTTGATAACATCAAAGACATGTGTTCTTATAGCACTGACTTGAATCCAATGAATATTGCTGACAACCACATTAAAAGAATTCATGGGGGTCATATCCGGGGTGTGTGTTGGCCATTATAGAGATCCTCTTCGTCCAATCCACTTTTCTGTAAATACCTCGTTCATATATCGTCCAACTTCTCGTTGGAAGGTGTCCCATCTTGTTTAAACCATATTCAATAGATGTCAATGTTCCACTCTTGCAATCTAGGAACCACGTTTCTTATCAGAAGTTTTAAGTATTTTTAACTCGTCAGATTTCTATCAATGAAAAAATCCCCAATAATTTTTTTGTTAAGAATCCCTGTCAGACTGTCATTTTCTGTGCATGCTGTAATTCTTCCATCCAGTAACGGTAAGTACTTCTCCAAAACCTACAAGAGTGCCTCTTTACCTGACCCTTTAAACAAAAAGTCGCTTCATCACTAAACAATATTTTATTCTTAATAGCAGGAAATCGTTAATTTCAATCATCATGACTCGAAAAAACCCGAAACGGCGGTCAGGATCATCTTCCAAAAGTTATTGAGAGGACATTGATTTATAAGACTTATTTTTTTCTTGCTTTGGTATCCTGTGGATTGAAGATTCATTCACATCTACCATTAATTGTCATATGTGATATGTGGTGGCCATTTTAGGTTGACCACCTTTCGGAATAGTCCTTACAATCACTACTAGATGTTTTTTTATAGTTCGACAAAGTGTAGATTTTTCAATTTGTTTCTCTCGATGTACAGCTTTGAATGAATCACAAACTCCTTGATAGCTTACCATTTTATCGCCGTAACCAACGTTGGCTACAACAACAATGAAAGGCGACTCGTTGATTTACTCAGGAAGTTTCAGAGGAAACAACATGTAACTGGTATTTTTAGATGAGACTCGCCGAAAAAATTTTTAATAAATTGATTTTCATTATCATATCGCCAGGATTTATCAATATTTTGAAATTTTTTGATAATTTTCAATTTGCGATATCAATAAAAATTGAAGGAATAAACATTCGATATTATAGGGTCGTAGTTATTTGAATATGACAGATGGAATGCGCTGAAAATAAACATAGCATCACTCAAAAAATATAAGGTTGAGAGCTCAATAGGAATGGAAGTAACTGTTTCAGATGGACTCTTTCTTTCTTCTTATGAATGAATTAAATGTCTTTGAATAAAATACACGTACCTATTAACAGAGAGTGTTCGTACATTTTTCACTCCTTCCATGAAAATTGGAATTTCTATTTTTTGATTCAGAGAAGAAGATAGCCACGAATCATCCCGCAAAACTATGACTCTGACAACGTTGCAAATAATATTTTTTAGATCTGACACTATTGAGCCGTTGCTGAAATATTCGTCCGTTTTGGTTCTTTTGGGAACCGCTGTATAAAAAACCTAAATCATAATATCAACGTTCCTCGCCGTTTTTCATGGCTTTCACGACGATTGCTCGGCATAATCAGTAGGTGAAAGTCACCACAAACTTTCATTAACTTCCAATAAATACCTTCAAAACGTCTCCTCCCTCATCTGATAGTTGACAAAGGCGACTTCAAATTGGTATATTGTTCTTCAGTAACCTTTGACCAGTTACTATGAAAAGTATCTGAGAATCAAAAAACTCAATAATACCCTCAAAATCTGGAACCATCAAACAAAAGACCTATTGCCAGTCGCAATAATTTTTAAACCATTCTCTTCGCGGAGGCCTCGGATCGAGGCCTGCCTTTATCCTACTTCCCCGAAGTAAAACGAACTATTTTAATTATAGTAACTTTGATAAACAATTGAAAATAAGTTATACATTGTTGAGGATCGAGGTAGCCTGCGGCACAACCACCTACAACAAACATTGTTGATGTGTTTCAGGCGTTGGACAAAAGGCAGGCGAGGCAAAAAAAATCGTTCGTGATCTATTCACGCGTGCATGTGCGGTAACGATTTTTGTACTAGTTTCAAAAGAACGTATTCGATAATTGATACTGAATCTGCGATAAGTTATAAATAATATTCGTGATAGAAAGATGACAATAGAAAGTATCTGATGGATGTGACGAATAAATGGATGGATGGCGGTGAGTATGGAATACATATATCATCAAGGAGACACATCCAAATGAAACAACTCATATACTTGGAAATAATAAAAAAAATACAGATACAGTGTAGAAGAAACAAAAAAAGAAGAAATTCACTCAATCATTAAAAAAAATTTTCAACTTGGTTTTGTAATTTCATATAGATATATAGATATATCAACAGGCGGGAATACAGGGCTTCACCACGACGAATCCTCATCCAGAATATTCCTGAAACAAGAGAAATGTTTCGAAGATCCGTTATTGCAGGGGTGTTTACTTTTGTCAACGGTGTGATATTCGTTATTTAAACCTTGGCAGGCCCGTTTTCCTCAAGCTGTTTCGTTGGGCGACCTATGTGACCTGAATATTTGGAAATGAAAAAACCCTCAGGTAACATCAACTTGATGGAATTCAATGCTGAGAGAGCACAGGCATGTATCTTCTCAAAGAAAGCCGATGTATATAAATTTTTCTCCACGTAAAGCTGGTAATATCAGCTTGAGTGGTTTCTCTGTTTTTTCATAATATATTTGTATATATTCACTTTTTACTGAAATTGCATTTGTTTCGAACAATTCAGAGAGGTTAAGATACAGTAATCAAGTATAGAATTATCATTCCGTCCTTCACAATATCACTTCATTGTGTATATCCTTTCCCTCTCTATTGTATTCCGCATCGTGTTATATTGAAAACTGTTAAAAAGGCCAGTCCATAAGTTATAATGTCTATGTTACTATATAATTAATTGAAAAGGAGTTTCTTGAATGAACGTTATCTAACATTCAGATGGCAGGAGAACTTATTTCAACAAAGTCAAGTATCTCGATGCTAGAAATTACGATCAGTAATAATGTCTCATGGAAAACCATGTGAGATCTATCGCTAAAGGTGCTTCCCAGAAGCTTGGAGGTCTATTTCGTACGAAAAATAATCCACTCCTCCGTCAGCTTCTAATGATCTACATCTTCATGTACGGAGCTCAGCACCAAAATATTCTTGGAAACTTCTTGGTTCTATTCACAGAGAGGCAAATCGTCTTGTTGGTGATTCTCGGACTCTCCTACTTCTTTGGAGCATCGTAGAATGGTTGGTGACTTGACTCTCTTCTATAGATATTTTTGTGGTCGGTGCACTCTGAATTATCGCCAGTCGTCACACCCTTGGCAGTACCAACACAGATTACCCGACCAGTGCGGGATTCCTATCCCGTCAATAATACCAAATTGCGTTTTTTATGAACAAATGGAGTTCATCGTAAACCTTATCTGTAAAGTGTTACCATTTATTAGTACTGTTAATGAGGAATTTATTCATGCCTATAAAATGTGCGATAAATACATCCGAAAGTACATATAAAAGAAAATGAGAAAATACCATTATTTTGTTTCAAAATAATGCTAAGAAGTTACTACGGTGGCTTTGAGATACAAAAAATGAAAACAAAACATTACAACAATACTTAGAAATGCTGTCCATTAACGTCAATGCACTTCTGAACTCGCATAGCTGTTTCATGAAGAACTTTCGCTAACTTCTGGACCGTTATACTATTAATTGCGAATCTTAATAGCAACTCCAGGTCTACGTGGGTTGCGGGTTGCATTGACAACGTTTTCCCACATACCCCTTAACAAAAAAATTAATAGGTTTCAAGTCAGTTGACCTTGAAGACCATCGCAGAGTTGCTATTCTCGAATTATGGGGAGGGACTTCATCTTGTTGGGGTTATATTCCCTGTCGTAAATGGACAGGTGATTCAGTTAACCTGTCCTCAACCGCACTTGACCATCATGCAATAAATTTTCATTTTCTTGTGGCCAATACTCTGTATTTTGTCAGTTAAATTATCCCATATTTGTAAACCAAGACTCATCCGAAAACAATATCTTTTTTGGCATATACCTGATATCGAAAACATCACACAAGTTTGTGAATAGAATACTTCAGTTTCGAGCAGAAGGAATGGAAAAACTTCAAACGAAAGCTAATACCAACATATTGATCAGGTTGGTAGATGTGATTCAGAACTTCGGACAAATAGTGAAAATTGGTGACGACTTTCAACACAGATCAATAACCCCAATAAGCTGTTATAACTTGCACTCGAAGCTTGTTTCGCTAACCAAGTTAGTATCTTAAGATATTGATACTGAACCTAAAAACTCTGGTAAGTATTCGTAACAATATAAGTTACCAAGGTACCTGAAACATTCTTCCTGAGAGAAGGTTTGTGACTACCTATCGGACCTATGAAAGAACTCTATCGGAACTGTGAAGGAAGTATTCTGATTAAGTTTTCAATATTAAACTAAATAGTGGCTCGACTGAAATAGGCCCTCTGTCATAACTCATAATCCTGTTACATGCAGCCATTCCCAGACTATCGAATGTATCGTGAAACCTATTGTCATGTACATCTCTAATCAGTCCCAAATTCTAAGTCAGGAATCTACACAGCTCAAACAACTTTTCTCGTTAGCTTCCGCAAAAAACTCCACGATGCAGACTGTGCACTTCTGTGATGCAAGACATTTTTAAGATTCTCGACATTTCTTACAATTCCCCAAATAGCTTAAAACTATCTTTTTCTGAGACTCCCTATCGAAAACACTAGATCATAAGCACAAATCCGTTTTCTAATAACATTATTATCGAATTACAGTCTGTGGATCTACATACCGGACTTTTCCTTACGAATCATCGTTCGTCATCAGAATCAGCTTGAAACAACATACCACATTTTTTCTTGAGTTCCAATCTACAGCTGTTTGGAATCAGCTGCGGCTGATTGCTCATCCAGCCTCGATAGTTTCGCTTACTCTTTGGAGAATGTGTTAGCTCCTTTAAATTGTTTGCAAATTATATATGGAACACAATGAAACTGAGGTCTTTTATATTGAATGAATAATGATATAAGTAGCTCCACCTTTTGCAACGATAATGGGGTTATTCTATGTTTTTCTGTGAGGTAGTTCTCTTTCTGTGAAATCCATAGTTTCAAAACAATAATAATATAAAATATTGTTATACAATACAAGCTGGCAGTACAAAATGGTATAGACTTTCTCTGTACCGAACGGAAAGAAATGATGTAGGTAGGTACTCAGTTTCTTCGTTAATAGCCTTCCAGCTCATCACCAGCATTTTGTTGAGTACGGCATCAAACTCTCATTTTCATTATAGCTTCTCTTGTAGAGATAGAAAAATCCAATACTATTTGAAAGACAGAAGTCCAACGGTAAATCAGTTATATCAACTGACAGGTCAACGTAGTAACTACAAAAGGTATGCTCAATAGATTGAAAACAATAATTTTCAATGAATCTAAGGCACGGACTGAAGACTATTTGATTTTCATTTTATTTTCCCCTTGTCAACACTTCTATGAGGGAACCCAGAGCCCTGTGCTGACAGGGGACGGCTATTGTTCTTGTCAGTAGGTAACCAACCAATTCTTAGAATTTGGTCAATCCTATTTCACATTATATAGTGAGTGAATTGAATTGAACAGATGATATATAATACTGTGACTGGAAAGAACCGTTCTTTATGGAAAATATATAAACTAGTTGAATGAGCAGAAATCAAATCAACAGTTGAAAATAAAATCATTTCCCAAATAGTACAAAGTGATATTTTCGGTGATATCTGGGCTATATAGGTCGTGGTCACCAAGCCCGGATATCACAGGAAATATCGACTCCGGCCGTGAAAGTCTACATTCTTTCAGTACGAAATGAGTGTATGAATATGTTTCACAATTCTCAATGAATTATCCAAGAAAAAGTTTCGAAATGACCAAAAAAAAATAAAAAATTTACTAGAATGTGACACAAATTTGGTTGAGCTTGATAATTGCCTTGGGTATCGTTATATGAATATATATTCAAATACTTCATAAATAGATGGATTGAAATATGGGCAATCTTTGTTCCTTTTTAACATAATCTGTACACATTCGAAAAAAGTATTGAACATATTTGGTGAACAGCTATAGACAGGTGTCGACCCAGGAAGATTTTAACTGCGAATATTATAGCTAAATGGGTATGTAGGTTGATTTCTTGAATAAATTTGGTTCTTGTTATAGCAAATGTTAAAATGCAAGCACCTGGAAGGGTAAAATTCACATTTATATAGTTTCATCATCAAACCACACTCAGCAATACAGATCTTACCCTATATTCATCGAAAATAGATATCACTAAGAATGTTGTTTTCTTGGGTGGAATATCAAACTTAAGCATATACTATCAGTCGTTCAAGCTCTAACGGTTCCATTGCGATACAATTTTTCTACCCGGTATTCGTTGCAAGACCTTTCAATTTTTCCAAGATGCTGTCTCTATCTGATACCTTAGGTTGATGATGTTCTTCAAAAATTTAAAGATTTTCTATTTTGTGCAGATAGAATAAATTGAATGAATTCTTTTCACAATTCGGTTCCCTTTCAATAACTCATATTTGAGTAGGTGGCGATGAATTCTGTATTCCGCAACTGAATAATGAGTAAACAAACTTAAGTATAGTAGTTTTCACAATTAATGGTATTGACTGAAGGATTATAATAAAACCAATTAGAGTTGTAAAATCCGAGATGCACATCATAAATGTGAAAGGACCGGATTCAGGTAATTTTTTTTCTCAGAGAGGGATTGTAGAGGATTACAGCATACACTTCTTGTTCATTTTAGTCTTTGTATTTCATTGGAAGTGTTCACTTGTGTTACGGCGTGCAATAATTTTATAACATTTATTTGTTATTACAGACATTAATAGCAAAGATTTTATACCCCAACGTACAGAATAGGCAGTATGTGGCGTCCGTG
Source organism: Zygogramma bicolorata (assembly GCA_032362365.1). NCBI lineage: Eukaryota > Metazoa > Arthropoda > Insecta > Coleoptera > Chrysomelidae > Zygogramma > Zygogramma bicolorata. The sequence continues at coordinate 125,114 of JAVJAQ010004357.1, read as the reverse complement.
GATAAAAAGTAATAGTGCTTCTTCCAGTGGTTCGTTGAAGAAGAATCACTTATCTTGTGACGCGAAAATCATTATAAAAAATGTGTATAGTTCCTTACTTCAGCAAGGATATAACGCGGGTGCTGCAGCAAAAGTAACCAGTAATTTGACGAAGGTGCCTCTTACTTCAGTTAGACGAATTGTTGAAAATTCCATGGAACCAAGAAAAAAGCGTAAAGATTCCGGTGTCACAAAAAGTCTAGACGACTGGGAAAAAGATTTGATAAGGCGAAAAATCTACACTATGTACGATGAGCAGCGTGTCCCTACAATCAAAAGTCTGAAACAGCGGCTCATCAATGACGAAACTCACATCAACTGTGGCCTCACTACTCTTTGGCGAGCTCTGTCTGCAATGGGCTTTAAATATCGCAAAATTAACAAGAGACAAGTAATAATGGAATCCACACGTTTAATAAACTGGCGTTCTGAATATATAACGTCAATAAGAAAATACCGGTCTGAAAATCGGCCAATACTCTACCTCGACGAGACGTGGTTTGACACGCATGACACCCCTTCCAAAGGATGGTCTGATTCCTCTGATAAGTGTAAAACAAAAGCACCATCAAATAAAGGGAAGAGAATCACAATATTACACGCAGGATCAGAAAATGGTTGGATCCCAAACGCTATGTGGCTTTCTGCCAAAAATATTAAGGACTCTTGTGTTGCACGAAGATACGACAGCAGAGCATTTTGAAAATTGGTTTAAAAATTGTCTGTTACCCAACATTCCGCCAAACAGCGTTTTAGTCATGGACAACGCAAGCTATCATAGTCGACAATTGCAAAAAATTCCTGGCTCAAAGAATACGAAATTGGAGATTCAAAACTTTATGGCTGCAAATGACATATATTTTGAGGAAAATTATACAAAAAAAGAACTTTTACAAGTGTTGCAGTCATTTTCTTAAAAAAAAACGTATGTTTGTGATACAATTGCAGAAGAATTGGGACATACAGTGTTACGACTACCTCCCTACTACTGCGTGTTCAATCCCATAGAGCTTATGTGGCACCAACTTAAATCGAGCGTGCGCGGAAAAAATATTTCTCCGACTTTAAGTGGTAGTGTGGTAGAATTAATTAGGAACTGTATGAATGACATTCCTACCGAGAGGTGGAAAAGTTCTGTTAGTCATGTTATAAATGTTGAAAACTCGTACCTTTCTGTAAAATCAATTGCGCCAATTATAATTAATTTAGATGGGGATAGCGATAGCGACACTGAACTAAATATAGAATAGAATTGTAACATTTAAATAAATTACTTGTATATCTCCTACATCATGCAAAATTCAAATTTCTCAAGTTCGACCCTGTAGCACATTTGCATCTTTTACCAGATGATTTTCTACACAATGGGATTAAATCGGGTAGTTTATTGCAGTTAATAAGCCAATACCATTTACTGTGAAAAATACTATACCGACACGAGTTTTAACGAAAAAGGCCAACGGTACTAATCATTACCTCGTAAATAGCATTTATCAATTATTGATAACCGACATAATGTTTATATTTGATAAACAAAATGATTTATTTTCATTCTATACTGGAAAAACCGGTTTTGAACCCTCTATTTCAACGTATCTACGATTAGTGTGTATATGGGTTTTGTTATTACTCAATTGTTCGTAAGATTACTAGTCCGTCAAACAATGGGCATTCCATTTCACGATTTGAAGTTCCAATAACCTTTTGAATAATTCATGTCGTGTCTGTTATACTTAGATTCAAGAAAATTCCGTAACTCTGCTAATTTGCTGGGAATAAATGATTGAAACATTATGATGATTGAGGAACTGCATTATCGTCGAGTTACAAAGCATTTCAAGATAATTTAAACAGATTTCAATGATTTAAATTTAAACACATATCAATGATTTTGAAAATATTTATATATTAAATATTTGGGTAACTAACTATATATATATATATATATATATATATATATATATATATATATATATATATATATATATATATATATATATATATATATATATATATATATAGTTACCCAAACAACAAACTCGAAACACTTGCACCCAACGCATGTGCAGCCAACAAGGTTAGCACAATCGGGAAAAAACGTAGTGATCTAAAAAAAATTCACTCATGTGAATCATGACAATTTTACTTAAAAAAAATAGATATTACATGGAAGACAGGTTCAGGAATAAATACCTTTGTAATTTTTTCAGAGATATTTTTGAATTTTATTTAATTGATACTAAGTGGCCATGCTCGGCTAGGAAAAAGGACGAAATGAGCAGTGCAGTGCTACCGGTTGACTGCACGTGGTATTACGGACACAAGTGATACTATTTCATACAGTTATTCATGTATTTAATAAGTGAACTCTTCATCTCAAATGCTTTTGAATCAGTGCCGTGTTCTTGTTACCGAAATAATAATAATAATATGTTGTATTTGTGTGTGTGCCATACTACGATACATTGTTGATTTTTTATCATCAAAGAATTACCGGACTCACGAAGCGATTGGTTCAACATGTGATCCTCAAGTATTCTTATAACATACAAACATAAAAACCTTCAAATCTTAAGAGATATCGAAACTCAATTATTGTGATATATTATGAATGTGGAATGGATATGTTATATTTTATCAAATAAAATCTTACTGACGTTCTTCCAAAAACGATTTATTTGACAACTACTCAAGATCACATTTTTCAACAAACTTGATGAATGAAAACAATATACAAAGTGAATAAGAATATGTTATACAAATCCAACATTCTCCCCCATTTTGCAATTCATCAAATTGGGTAAATTGCAAAATTCATTCGAAACCAAAACGTTTGGGAGCTTTTACTACGCGCCCTACTCTTGTGATTGTTTCTTTGTTTCTGTTTTCTTCTTGGTCTTGCTTTTCTTCAGTTTTCTCATCTTCAGTTCTCATTTCTTCATCTTCCTTTCTCCTCTTCTTCTCTTCGCCATAGTCTTTCCAAAGTGGATAAACAAACTCTTGGCAATCTTTTTCTGCGGTTACTTCTAATGGGTACAAATGTTGGAAAGGTCGAATGAGCTCTCCATTATTCACTTTTATTTTCGCTACCCCCTTCACATTGTCTCTGCCAGGGTAAATTTCAAGAATTATTCTTATAGGCCAGTTTATTCGTTGCTTATTGTCGCTGCCTACAAGGACAATATCTCCTATTTTCAAACCGCCTACTTTTTCTGACCAGTATGTACGAGTTCTGCTAGATACTCTTTTCTGAATCGGCTACGGAGACCATCTCTGATCTTCTGCAGATATCTATTGCGTTTCAATGAATGGTGTCTGTCGACGATGTCTAAATCAGGAGTTTCACTAGTAGATATGTCACAAACAAAACATAGAAGGAGTAAGAGGTTTCAAGTCGTCATCTTCTGAAATATAAGTTTCGTTTTTACCCGTAACATATCATTTTCATCTTTTATAACGTGTAAATTCCCAACCGACTTTTGATCTGATCCAAAACATTCTTTCTGTACAAGCTTCCAAATGAGATATTCAGCTATTTTTAGTTCATCAAAAATCAATTTCCCTGTTTTTCTACGATTTATCTCTTGTGAATTATTACTAAACCTCAAAACAACTTTTGAAAATTTCGAAAAATAACTGAGGTTGCTGGTGAAGCATTCATTATTTTAGTGATATTTGTGGAAACTTTTTTTCTCCTTTCTCTGTCAGCATCATCTGTTGGATAAACGTCTTCTGTGTGAGGCCAATTTTCTGGAATATCCTTCAACCACTACGGACCCTCCCACCATTTCAGGTCTATCAAAACATTAGCTGTACAACCTCGAGAGGCAATGTCAGCTGGGTTCAGCTCCCCAGGTACATGCTTCCAGTCATCAATATTGGTACAAGCATTTATTTCTTTCACACGGTTTCCGACGAAAGTATTCCATGATTCCTTTGTTTTTATCCAAGTAAGGGCTACCATGGAATCTGACCAGAAAAAAGTTTTCAGTTGTTTCATTTCTTCGACCCTCTTAACACTTTGACATAATCGCACTACAATAAGTGCACCTAACAACTCGAGTCTTGGCATAGTTATGTTTTCAGGTGCTATCTTAGCTTCAGCTTGAATAAGTTGCAGATATACCCCTCCTTCTATTTTCGTCCTGAGAAATATACAAGATGCGAACGCTAATTGACTGGCGTCGCAAAACACATGAATAGTGGAATTCTTTGGAATAAAATTTGTCAACTTAGTGAGTGATCTAGGAATTTTATAAATATTGAGAAAATGCAGTCGTTTCGACCACTTTTCAAATTTATCAATTATGTCTTTTGGTAATTCCTTATCCCACCCAATTTTTGATTTCCAGGATAATTGCAATAAAAGTTTCGGAATCAATGTTATTGGGCACGTAAAACCAATGGGATCGAATATCTTCTGAGCCATTTATAATAAACCCCGTTTTGTTTTTGGTATGCTGTCAAAATCTGTCACATTTGACAAATCACAAAACAGAACATCATTTTGAACATCCCACAAGAGACCTAAAACTGAAAATTTTTATCCTCAGGTGATTTTTCGTGATAATTATCTGTCGAATTAAATATCCATTGTCTGAGATTGAATTTTCCCATCAACATCAATTCTTTTGCTTGACTTTTAAAAATATGCAATTCATCAATATCATTGACACTGGTAACACAGTCATCCACATAAAACGCCTTTTTTAAATTTTCCGCTGTGTCTCGTAAATGAATCGGTGCGTTTTCCAAATGATAGTTTACTGTTGCATAATAAAAACGGACTAGATCTGAGACCAAAAACAACGCGACAATGCCTGAATATTTTTATATTCCTTCGAGAATGGTATTTCCACTATAAGAATCTTAGAGAATCCCTATCACTAAGATTGATATTCATTTATGAGAAAGCCTTTTCTATGTCAGATATGACTCCTATTACTCCTATCCTAAATTTGATCAATAATGAAGGAATCAACTCTATTAAATTCGGCCCCTTTTCCAAACAGTCATTGAGTGAGTTGTCATTACTGTCTTTTGTGGACTCATCGAAAACTGGACTGATTTTAGTCGTGGCGCTTGTTTCTTTTATAACCGCATGATGTGGCAGAGAGTGAATAGGTCTATCGGTTTTGACGAAAGTAACTTCTTCTATAATAATACCCAGTGTTTCCCATTCTGTTAAAACCTGACTAGAATCTTGAAATTTTCCCAAACTATCTAATTCCTTTGTTGTTGACAACAATCTTTTTTCGGCTATGTCAAAATTATTGAAAAGTTTCGGATGACCATCATTCCAAGGAAGATTTACTGGATATCTACCATCCTCATCACGAAAAACCGTTTCTTTGAAATATTTTTCAATTTCCATATCGAATATTTCTTTTGGAATACTATTAGCTGGTTCTTTTATGCCTAGAGTATCTAATTTCCATAAATCTGCGAGAGAGTGATCAGTAAAACCTGAGAAAATTTAGTGTTATTAGTTTTACACTCATTTTGTCCCATAATGGTCCGCCCAAGATACGTTTCTATGGCAACAAATCCAATATATAAAGTTTCAATATTTTCCGCAATCAACTTCCCAAAAACATCTGCACCTTACAATCATTCTATTTCATTAGGCGGATTATTTATAGTAACATCACTCAGTATGATATTCTTATCAGTCAGATATCGAATCAAAGAAAGATCTCCCAATCTAGGTATGAAATTACATATTTTATCTTGATCCAACACCGATACTTTGTATTCAAAATCATTATTCAGGCTTTGCACAGATATATCATAAATTTTATGAATAGTAGCAGAGGATTGAAAACCACCAAATACACCTTGGACTATATTTTCTTCTCCTGAAGGTTTCGAATTCAAATCTCTAGCACACTTCGTCAAAATGTATGATCTTTGTGACCCGGAATCCAACAAAGCCCTGACAATTCTGTGTTTGTTGTTATTGGTCAATTCGATAATGGCAGTTTGTAAAAGCGTTTCAGCTGAATAGTTACTTGTCAAAACATTTTCTGATTTCTGGTTAGAATTTTCTTCCGATTGAACCTTTCTCTTAGTAACCAACTCGGGTCACATTATTGGAAAATGATAAAGACATACCTGATTTATTTTTCGTTACCTGCTTCAGAACAAGATTCAAGAGCTCTCTCACGTAAACCGCAATCAGAAATTCGTCTCCAGCGAAACGTACTTTCGTAATTGCTTCCAGATGGCGGAAAACTTTCGACCAATTCTCTTGCCGCTGATCCAGGTTCAGTAGACTGCAACAAATACTGGAGCTTGTCTTCCAAATCAATGTCTTCATCTTGGGCGATTTTCTTGAATTGCCCCCAAAACCCTATCCAATTTTGCACATTTCCGTCGAATTTGGTCAACTCCAACTTTGGCAATCTGAATTTACGATTGACTTTCTCTCCATATGAAATTTGGGAACTCGAGCAATCTCCACCACTTCTGTTGTTTCTTGCTAAACGGAACTAGCATTCGAACTTATATTTGATGATTTCAGCTCTGTAAAACTCCATATTATCAAATTCTTGCTGAATCGCTTCGTCGTCCAAAGTCCCAGAAAATAATTGATTTTTGAGAGTTTCATCGATAGCAGATATTCGGTCACTCTTGTCCTCTAACTGTTTTAAGAGTGATAGTATTTGTGCCTCTTTCGTCTCCTTCGAACTTAAGGCTAGGTATAGGTCACTGCTGGTTTTCCTGAAATGTCTGCGCAGCTGCTCCCTTTCTTTACGAATTATATCCATCGCCATTAACTCTGTCCTATCACGGTCGCCAATGAATGTGGAATGGATATGTTATATTTTATCAAATAAAATCTTACTGACGTTCTTTCAAAAACGATTTATTTGACAGCTACTCAAGATCACATTTTTCAACAAAATAAATGAAAACAATATACAAAGTAAATGAGAATATATTATACAAATCCAACAATATATTTTGTTCATTGGACTTCATTACACATTGTGTCATGACCACAATAGAAAGATATGTGTAACTAGGTATGTTTATTATTATATACATGATTTTTTCTCACAGAGGTGATAACTTTGTGGAATGATAGTGGTATTCAGGCTTGCTCTAGGGTTCCGTCCTCCTGTTTCCTATTCCTGAGAAGAGTTAAATTCATTCCTTTTTCTAAAGAAGTGTTCTCGTAGCTGGGAATTTACTATCAGAACATACTCGTAGTTGTCCGGTTATCTTTTTCTAGACATTCTCAGGTATTTTTGGAGTGTTTCCAGTTCGCAGTAGCTCACACATCACATCGGTTATTTCGATGTCTGATGTGAGTTCTGATGGCCCTCACGAGATTCAGAATTCAGTATGGAATATTGATTACTATTGTCCTTTCGAAATTACTTTCATCAAAATGTAATTGGTAAAGCCGTTTTACCTTCGGGCTTTTTAATGGTCCAATGTTCATTGTGTATTTTTAATCAATATTTTCCGTTTTGAGTAAATGAGTTATTCAATGAAGGTCGTATTCGGTTTTTTACCCCATTGGAAGAGCGCACTTCCTACTTGTTCCAGACAATATTTCTGTTATCAGGTTGATAAAGATCAATTATTATAACCATTATTATATGAATCGATTTCATACAGCAATAGCATCCAACAATTATTGTTATTCAATGTTTCTGCTGATATAATGCAGCCATTCCATGTTTCTAAGTAATTTATGTGAAAGAATTGATCGAATTTATGATTGGTGGAATATGAATTCCCTTTCAAACAATGCAAGATGATTACACAAAGAAGAATATTATAAAGATCGCTTAGCCAGCTCATTAGAAACAACAACGCCGCTTTTTCTGATTAGGTCAGTAAATTGAGCTTTACATATTACACAAAGTAGGCTAACATTCGTTTGTTTTATAATTAACGTGGCTTGGAACATCGCTGTTTACTCTGCTGCTTTTGCATTCCCTCAAGGTTCCTTTGAAACATGTACGTCTTCTTGGTGAACGCAATGCAAAATGTGCAATCGATTTCATATTAAAATGATCGACTTCAATATGCTATCTTTCGTTGAAGTAATAAAATCAACCTTCTAACTGGACCGTGCAGTGTGTGCAACATCGAGGTTCAATTAATGCTGTGAGGAGATTTTCTATAATATTTTGCGAGGAAAAAAATACTATGAACAGAGGTTCAAAACTTTTTTGTTTCAGGAAAAAGGCTTTCGAGGCAATAAATATATATATATATATATATATATATATATATATATATATATATATATATATAAAAGGTTAGCTCGACTGGCTAGTTAAGGAACGAAGAGACAGGATTGTCGGGTATTGCAGTCGGAATTCTGGTAACTCTTTTTTTCAGTTCAAGCTTTCGAGACTTTCATTTTCTCTTCATCAGGAACACTGGTATAAATAAATTGACAATTACTACCGATGTATTGTAAAACAACTACTGAGTACTTACGAAGAGTGAGGTTATGAAAGAAGCTGGCAACATGCACATCAACACAATTTCTAATAAAATTCAACATAGTGCGGAAGGTAATTAATTAATGAGTCATTGAATAAAATTTAGAATTAAAACTTCTTGGTGAAAATAGTTGAACTCTTGTGGCTAGGAAGAGCACATGTCTAATAAGAGCGTTTGAAAGAACAAGACAATCGACATTTGACAATGCAATTCTGACAATGCTGAAACTTAATAGTTGTGACTTTTGACATGGAGTGTCAAAAGAGGTTTGTTGTTGATTGCAATCCTGATGCCAATTTGAATTTGAAAAAGAGAGAGAGCAAAAGGAACTTTCTGGAAATGGGGATTATTATTATGAGATATTGTTGGGGGGGAGTTTATTATATTTGTTTGAATGTAAAAGATATGTATAAATAACATTGAGACCTCCTATGTTTTTTTTTTTAATTAAGTGATGAGGAGTCTTCGAAAATATTGGTCATCTCTAGAAAGATTATTTTTTGAGAATTATTGGAAGTATCTAATATTCTCACTTCATCATACAGAAAATTGTGATTTAATTCTAATGCGTGTTTGGCAAGGGAGCAACCCTTCTTGTTATTTCTAATGTCTCTTCTATGACCTGGGATTCTGTCCTTGAGTAATCTGCCTATTTGTCCAATATATGTCTTGCTACAATTTCCACACGGTATGGAGTATACTACATTTGACTGACCTATGCAACAATTTCTCTTTGTCCTTCAGTTTAGAGAAAAGGTTGTTGACTGTTGAACAATTCTTAAAGGAAAGTTTGATGTTTGAAAATTGATTGAAAATGTTATTGAGTTGGATTGATAGATTGCCAAAATGTGGTAGGGTAAAATATTGAAAGGGGTGTTATTTACTGGTCTGTTATCAAGTGGGGTAGTATTGATGGAGGATCTGATAAGAATTAAATTATGTATGAGTTTGGGTAACCAATTTGAATAAATAATTGTGAAATTTTTTTTTTTATTTTGTTCTCGAAAGGTAGAGTGAGAGGTTCTCATCACTCTGTCTTTCATAGCTAAAACCAGATTCATTTTTTCTCTTTTCCGATAAAAGGATTCATAGTGAAGAAATCTGCCTGAGGAACCAGGTTTGGTGTACCATGTTGTAATAATGGTATTGTCCTCTCTTCTGACTATTTTTGTATCTAAGAAGGGGACACTGTGGTTGTTGTCCTCCTTTTCGATGGTAAATTGTAGGATTTGGTCATAGATGTTGAAGACTTGGAGGGTCTCCCCCACTCCATCCTGTGGAACAGTAAGGATTATGCCATCGACATATTTTTTGAGAAAAGGAATTCGGAAAGAAACTTGGTTTATGCAAACATTGACTAAATCGTCCATCACATACTGTGCCAGTATTGGGGATACTGGGCTGCCCATTGGCATTCCTAAAACTTGCTTATAACAATCATCAGAGAATAAGAAAACTGTAGTGTCAAAGAGAAATTCTAAAAGTTTGATGAAACTGCTCCAATTGAGGTTACAATGTTTCGAAATATTAACCCAATGTTTCTGTATATATATATATATATATATATATATATATATATATATATATATATATATATATATATATATATATATATATATATATATATATATATATATATATATATATATAGAAGGCGAAGGGTAGTCTTGACTGACTAGTTGAGGAAAAGCGGAATGTTTTGTGAGGATGCAGTCAAAAGGCTGGGCTGTTGTACAAACAAACTCTTTGTTATTTGGTCGAGCTTTCGAGAATGTTCATTCTCTTTTTCAAGACATCTAAAAATTGTATATAAAGTTACAAACAAATTGTGAAAATATGGGGTTTGGTTTATTTACTAACGTGAGGTTATGTAAGAAGTCATGCGTAAAGATGAGGATAAATGGAAAAACATCATTTTCTCATGATCTCGTGGAGTAAAATCGATAAAAACTGCTAATAAACACTTATTGTACAGATATTTTGGAAAACATTTTATAATTTAAAATACTTAGGAGCACGTGCTAAGAAGTTATTCATGTAAGAGAAACAATTTGAAAAAGAGAGGAAACATCCTCGACATTGACAGCTGTCTGAATTTCATCAAAAGGAGTTTCAACGACCTGGTCTGAAAATCTCAAGGTACACGCATTGCAAGGGACCTGCTGCATTTCACGAGGGCAGTGCTGCCACCCACACCCAACTACATTTTGGAAACATGATCGAGTATAAGCAACAAGTCAAGCCGAGTGTTTTTTGTTTGTTGGGTTGACTTGTTGCTTAAACCCGCAGCAGAGCCCAGATTCTATTTCACGAATTCGATTATCGAATTGTTTAGAATATGCGTATATTTTCGGTACAGCTCATGCTACAGTCACAGTCTGAGCTACTCGACAATCGAATTCGTGAAATAGAATCTGGGGGCTGGTCCCTTGCAATGGGTGTACCTTGAGATTTTCAGACCATGTCGTTGGCACTCCTTTTGATGAAATTCAGACAGCTGTCAATGTCGAAGATGTTTCCTCTCTGTTTCAAATTGTTTCTCTTTCATGAATAACTTCTTAGCACGTGCTCCTAAGTATTTTAAATTATAAAATGTTTTCCAAAATATCTGTACAATAAGTGTTTATTAACAGTTTTTATCGATTTTACTCCACGGGATCATGAGAAAATGATGTTTTTTCATTTATCCTCATCTTTACGCATGACTTCTTACACAACCTCACGTTAGTAAGTAAACCAAACCACATATTTTTACAATTTGTTTGTAACTTCATATACAATTTTTAGATGTCTTGAAAAAGAGAATAAACATTCTCGAAAGCTCGACCAAATAACAAAGAGTTTGCTTGTACAACAGCCCAGCCTTTTGACTGCATCCTCACAAAACATTCCGCGTTATATATATATATATATATATATATATATATATATATATATATATATATATATATATATATTATATGTGCTCGGATAGGCTTCCGCGGTCGGATATGTACTCTCTGGAACTTCCGGTTGAACCGCGTCTGGAATTTTTCTTCTTTCGACGTTTCGACTCCCACTTTGGAGCCATTCTCAAGACTGCTTGACTTGGTGGCGAGGCCTAAGTCTCCTTAACCCCCAGCACTCATCTTGACACTCTGTCATGTAGAGATTTCGGACACTACTGAAATTGAAGACTTAATATCTTGTTGGACTGTTACGCCATATGATATCGTTATTTTCAAGCGAGATATCTTTTGACAATACGAAGTCAGTGATATAGAAAATAAAAGAAAATAAAATTTATGTGGGGTACAACTTTGGAATTCCTCGAAAAAACTATCCATGCCAAAAATGCAATAGTTTGTTTTTCAATTGGAATCACTTTTTTCGGGAAAAATAGGCTTTTCTAACTCGATGCACAAATTATTTATCATCGAAATTTTAAAGCTTTAATGAAAATTCCAAAAATATTGGGACTAGGGTTTGACAATAACTGTTATTATTTTTGATATTTAATTCGAAGTATCTTCCACTGAAAATGATAATCGTACCCAAGAATCATTATGTATATTGCTTCTCATGTATGTATTAGGTATTCATGAAAACAGAGGACTTATTGAACAGTGCTAATTCTCAAAAAACTCAACTCAAGAATTGTTTCACCAGAAGTCTTCTTTCTGGAACTAGGTGAATTGGAACTTGAAAACATTTTTTTCTTGATATTTCCATGTGAAACACCATATATATCACTTCATATGTGTACTGATGATGGTTATAATCAGTAAAATCCTACATTCCTAGACTATCATTAATTTCATTTCGATTTTGGGGCAATTGATCTATGTCAAAAGTTTTCCCTTTTTTTTATCGAGGGTGCGAATTTGCAATAGTGTCCCAATGACTGAAAATCAATTTTATGTATAGTATCATTATCATTTTGAAAATGTACGATGTATGATTGAATGTGAACCGAATTCCAGTTATCCGTCAAATTAATAAATACGGTTTCTTCATCAATACAGGTGCGACACTTACTGGTAATTTCTGTGGGGTCCTTTCTTATCAATACTAAAGAATAGTCGAGCGCACCATCTCAGTTATTTCATATGTCAGAAAACTAATGGTACAAGGACTCACTAGCATATGTCAAGATACTCATGGAAATGACATTCTTCAAGATTCTGAAATTATTATTCTCGCACCTGATTCAGCATATATTGATAAAAATATTACATTCACCTTTATCAACTAGTTTGGTATATTTTTCTAGTGATGAAAGGTCAAGTAGCACATGATGCATGATATATGACCATGTGATCAAGAGATGGCTAAAATCCCAATAACAGAGTGACTGATAACAAATATCAGAGTAGCACAATATAGCTACAAGAAACATACAACTGAAAACTTTATACAGGTACATAATATCTTCAAAATATATAACATTATCTTGCATTGTCATCCTAATTTTCCTGTAGACTATGAAATAATTTTTCGAATACTTTTTTTTTGATTTATACAGAAATACTTTGTCAGATTCAATCTTCTTGATTGATGACCAACCTTCTTTTACCATTAGAGAAATATGCTTATATAATACGCCCAGTACAGCTGAGACGTTGAAATAATGAGTGAAGCTTAATATGAAGAGGTGGAATTGAGAAGTAATATCCCTCATAATTATATCATTGTAAATATATAACTCTGTGAACAAGAATATATATCACTCATTGTTTTCAAAAAACATATCTCTGGCTGTCAAGATTTCCAATCCTTCAGATGACATCCACCTACTAGAATTCCAGCCGCACCGAATATCTCGTGCATGCAAGGAATATCGATGCCCGACACCATCAAAGAGGGATCTGTCGTGATAAACATTGTTCATCATATAATTGGAATACATTATGTCATGTACAGCTGAGTGACCAAGATCCGGAATACATTATACGACTTTGCATTATCCTCAAATCTCCGTACGGATCCTCCCAAGAAAGGACTTGGGTTCTGCGGTAGACAAAGGCGTTGGTAGCAGTAGGCCATGTGCATGATACAAAGACATTTTGTGTATCTGCGGACAAGTGACAAGGAGGGAAAGAGTCAGCTATACAATGCCGTATCTAGGGATCACGCCAGCCTGGCTCTGAGCCCTCATAGGAACTAATTACAATGTATGATTAATTATCGGACTACTGCAGACTAAGGATGGTTCGCAACGTGTATGTCCGCCAGGCCACGACGTCTTAACTGCACAGCCCTGCCAACTCAATGTCTTAGCTTGCTAATGTCAACGAATGACCTTATGAAGTGAAATCGTAAAGATCCGCCACCGGCTTATATTGTACGTATGGATCCAGAGGCGTTCGCATTCTCCTGTTCCAGTATAATCCATCATAGTTATAAACATTTAAAAAAGTTCATTTGACGACAAAGATATCACACATACTATGTTCATAAATCAAAGGAAGAAATGAAGGATTCTGAAGATATGAAAAGAAATATATTTCAAATTATATTGCACTGGGAGATTATCTCTGATCACAAGACCGTAGAGGAACTGGGATGAAATATCTTCTTCTTCTTCTGATATTGATATTGAGTATATTCCATTTGACTGAATTCAATGTGAATTCAACTGAATTCGAAAGAAATGAAGGCTAGTGTGCTTCCTAATTTTTATAACATCAATAAGGTACGACCTACTTCATATGAATTCTTACGTTTTTTCAGAGCAGATTTCACAATCGAATGCCTTATGAACCGTCACAGGAGGCTGGACAATAATGTCACTCGTGACTATTCATCATTTCATTGTGAAGGAGGGGACGATGCTTATAATGAGGCGCGGGGTGCTACTCTGTATATGGTGAGTTGTACCTCTAAAAATTGATGGCATGATGCTAAAAGTAATTGTTTCATATAGCAACATCGTTTTGAACATAATAAATGCTGGGTAATTTAACCCCCTAAATAAGTGTTATCGATAATCTAGTTTCGAACACAGCATTTCAATGAATAAGCAATCATCAACTTTAAGCAGTAATTATTACTTCTGGTGTTTTGATACCAAATGCCATCGACTTCGAGTGGATTGCTTCACCAAGCAGGACCTTTTTCAATTTCCTACGCCATACCTCAAGGGAGGCAAACTTATTCGCGGAAAGAGGAAAATTCTCGAGGGCAGTTCTTTTTTTATTCGACTACCAGTAGGTACTCTATAAATCTACCGCCCATCCCCTCTAAGCCAGAGCAACGAGGATCGTTCCCGTTCCCCCTTCCACGCGAAGGGCCTGAATGCATCAAATAAAAGAAATGAAATTCAAAATGCTGGACGAGAAAGTTTTAATAAGAGTGGTCCAGAATAATGCCCTAGCAATAGCCGTATTCGGGTTCGCAAAAAATACTCATCTAGGACGGTTCAAAATAGTCACCCACACAATAATTGCAGATATATCCGAGACAAACCCTTCACGCCTCACAGTCCAACTATTTCGAACCGTTCCTGAGCTGTTTTTGAGACCACTGGAATCTAATAATTGGGTTCCCTGTATTATTCAAGTCGGAGTTCAGAAAAACGTATCACATGTGATTTTTGAAGAGCGGTGAGTTACCTAAAAAACATGGAAAAATTTACAAAATTCAGGAATGATTTTCAAAATGATTTTTTATTATTTTTTTATCTCGATACTAGCAGTCTCTTCAATCATCCGTATGCTTCATCATTTCGCAAAATTGCTGAAATATATATGACCAAACTCGGGTAACAGCCGAAAACTTTTTTCTGAAACGGAAATCACAATTTGTTCACCCCGTATTTATAAAATAGTTCACGTTAGAAGGTTCATCTTGAAGAAGTAACAATAGCCGTTTTCTGTACCTACTTCAAAATGAGGAAAGGGAAGCAAAGTCGTACGTTCCCTCCCTAGAAAGGAACAATAGAAGGTACGTTATGGTACGTCATTGAAATAACTTATACGGTATATACTATTAACGACTATATTCTATTGGATAAGATAAGATTTTTCGGTTTATTTATAAAACAACCTCTATTTTTTGAAGTAAAAGAAATCATTAAAGAAGGTCAGAAATGCCTGTCAGTCCCGACAGTGCAATGAGTTAGTGCACCGCTCTGTGTTCAAGTTAAGTTTGTAGGCATTGTAGGTATTGGTTCGAAGTCCGGCGTCGAGAGCATTTTTTCTTCTTTTTTCTTCGTTTTGTAGGATCTCCTCATTTTCACAATTTCTTCAGGGGCATGATATACTACAACTACTCATTAGTTTTTGTTCTTGAATAATTTTGTTTTGTTAGTTTCGTAAATGAATCATTCAAAAATGATTTGTTATTAGAGGGAGGCAAGAAAATCATATGTATAACATGGGGGTAAAGTGCCTTTTCCTCCCTTGAATGAGTTTTTTGAAAAATTGTAGAAAATATAATTCATTCTGAAATGGGACCCTTCGAGATTTTATCTTCATAAGTTGCCATCAGGATAGCATTAAATTACAAAATACAAAAAACCATCGATTGTCACAGAAGCTTTGTTTACATGAACACCGGTGCGGGGTCCTTTGAACTGTTCTCTCGATATTTCGACTAAAAAATTGTTGTTCTAAAATTGTTCGTTCCGTTAACCAGCTGACGAACGTCAACCCTCAGAAGTGGAAACTTGTGCGAGCAATAGATTAACATTGCCTTACCTTTTAACGTGTGAAAATCATCTTTCGAACAATTCGTCCAGACCAGTCTCAAATCTATCTGCAGATTAGGTTTTGGCTGGCACCTGTCAGAAAACAAGTACTTGAAGACTGGCGTTAAATCAATTCATCTTGCCCATCGACTATGTCGAATGTTTTTACATTTTACTCGCAAGAGGAACGGGCGAATTCGGTTCCTTTTTGGAATACCTCGTCCATTGGTAGATGGCGCATTGACTTCGTGTTGTTCGCATCAGCTTTGGTCGGGGCTCGATACTATAAAGGTTTTTGATTTTCAATTAGGGGAAGTCATCGACTTTATGTTGATGATGGCACTGCCTTGTACTGACGAATGGCCAAATAGCCCGAAACCTGTCTGCCAGTGTGTCCGCCCCTATAATTGAAAATCAATTCCTTCATTTGTATAGCCAAAAGCAAATGCAGGATTTTCTTCTTTTGAGAAACCTGCACTGGCACCGGTTGGATATGATTCAATGCCCTTCGTGGTATTACCCAGGGGAGTAGTTGTTTTCTGACAGGTGCCAGCCAAAACTACTGTGTAGGTAGATTTGAGACTGGTCTGAACGAATTGTTCGAAAGATGATTCGATTTAACGTCAGTCTTCAAGTATGCCCATCGACTAGGTCGAATTTTTTCAACGTGTGATTACCCAACACGGTCGCCTTGCGGGAATAGATGTAGAATATTACTTTTCCTAGTGAGACTTTCACGCTTTTGTTGTAAAAAACGAATATAACTCATAATAATAAAATCGATTCTAGATTTCAATGACAAATCTTTCTGGGGATAAGAGATATAATTTGAGTTGAATCGCATCTGGATTCATCAACATCCTTCCAACTGCTTCAAAAGAGCTAGATAATGAAATAAATAAACACTCGAAATCACTTCCAAATCCAAATTCTGAGTCCAGTTCATTGAATATATCCCACAAGGATGATGAGCTAATTGGGTTTTGCTTTTTTTTCATTATTAATTATTTCAAAATAGATTTTCATGCAACAGATGCATAAAGTAGGTCTTTTTTTCACGCATGGATATTTTCGCGCAAGAGCCGTAGGCGAGTGCCGCAATTTGACAAAAAGACACTGTACGAGTTTCATTCATTATTTATCTACGATCGTTATAAATAAAACATATTACGTATTCATCTTGGTTCAATTGTTGAACTGGTATAAAATTACAAAATAGAAATGATTGAACTTAAAACGTTCGTTTTCATCATAGTTAGGTATGTTGAAAGTACAGTTATTTGGTTTATTCATATCAAGCTTCGATTCAGTTGTGAGAGTTTTTGAGTTTCGTGTTATATATATGATATGCATATTGTTTTCATTCATATCCACTTCGAAAAAATGACACGTTACGACACTTTATCAACCAATATGAATTTTGAATAATTCAGTTTTTATCGATCGTAGAAAATAGTATATTATTCAACGAGTGTATAATGACGGCTATTATTCAAGAGGTGAAGTTCATGGCCACTCGCCTGCGGCTCGTGGCCTAAATCACCGAGAGAATGATAGCCACTATACGCGAGTAGAATTCTATTCTTTATCCACGACTAGTGAACAGATTTTTCGAAGTTTTTCCGTTGGAAAATTTTGTTACATTTCATAAAAATTTTTAGAAAACATTATTATTTCATTCTTACAAATATTTCATACAATAATGTTAACTGGTTCAACTCAAATTTGTTTGGATTCGAAAGCTATTTCGATATGACACGCACATTCATAATCCCTGATAGATCAGTGTGAATGCTCCTTGCCTCCTTTTTTTTCTTATACGTAGAAACAGAACTGAATTGAAAATATCTGGTGGTTCACACGATGAAATTTCAAAAAAACGATTGCAAAACAATATTATAATATAGCTGAATGAAGGAAGTATTTGACAGCAGTGAATAACGACTCTTTCACTGGTGAATAATGGGTATTATTAAGGTCGAGCAAACAGGCGTATAATGGGTACATTATACAGTAGTCTTGGATAAACGTATTTTATTCTTTGACAATCTGGAGTTCCAACGACAATACTCATTTAACTGATTTGATTGTTTATTGCAGTTTCTAATAATGGAAAGTTCTGGTGTGGTTTTCGACTCATCGTTTTGTTTTCCTTTTGGATTAGTAATGTTGAAAACATATCTGTTTTTCGACAGGTGTAATAAAAATTACTAGAATTCGTCGAGGTTCAACAAGAGTTCAATTTATCCTTTCATTATAGTTCTACTCGGAAATCCTAATGAACGCAATGAATATTATGTGGTTATGATATATTTGTGACTAAGAATGTACTTATCGTCTTACATAAACTGGAAAGTCACGAAATACTCCAAGACTGTACTCCGAAACACTAGGGAAGGGCTAACTAACATCAGTCACTACCTATGGAAATCAGTGTGTGTCGGTCCAGAGATATGTTTCATGCAGGAATAATACATTCGATCATTCGGAAGGGGATTCCTTCTCTCCTTCTCTACATCTTGTCGGTCAGTGGTGTACTGTAAGGATTTCTATCACTGTTTTGACTAGGTCATGATTTTTTTTCGACTCGTCATTCTTGTGTTTCTGTAGATATGAGCAGCATTTACATTTCATCAGAATTGTGAAGTTCAGTGGAGTACAGGAAATATTTTCACAAAATTGTAGAATTCATTGTTCTTCGAGAATATGATTCAACATGCATATTATTAGATTATAAAAATGGAAAAGATTCAGTAACAAAAATCAATTTCACCCCTGAAATTGATTCTAGGTATCTTAAAGTACAATTCTTTTCACTAACATTTTTCCTAACATTACTTTGATACCTTGAATTTCATAGTTCAAAACAACGTATTGCCTTACTCAGTTTCTTCATATCCAAATGGAAATTGTTTTTTCAAGTAATGCAAAAATAAAGGTTTATGGAGCAGATGTTAGAAAAACAACCTTCAATATTGTGATGTTGGAGAGAAGCACACATTCCTCAGGAACGAAGAACGCCACTTCCAAGCTATTTGTAGCGGTTGTGGAATGAGTTCGAGAAAGCTACGACCAGAGAACACAAAAATAAATTCAGAAATGTAACAGCCACCTTCCCGTGCGAAATTTGTAAGCTTGGGGTCAACAACCACCGAAGGCGGTGATGGTGGTTATTTTGTTCCAAATAACATTAATATATGGGAAGAAGGTGACGAACTGCCAACATTTCGATCCCTTTTTGGGGCGTCAATTGGGCTGAGTTGAAGCCAGCGGATTTTGTACTAACCTCATAAGGTTGACTACAAAAAACAGCTATCAAATGCTGTGTTAGTCATAATTGAAATAATTAGCAAATCCAATGAAAATTATTATTTGAAAAAACAATATGATCCATAAGCCTGAACTCAGGAAGCATATGAGAAAAAATTTTTTGAGATGAGGGAAACATATGTGAACCAAGGATATCTGAGGATTTAGTTCCCGAGGAGTGAAGTATATAATATATGTCAATAGTGAATGATGAAAAAAGAATTTTGGTAAAAGTCTGTTCTTCTCAACAGAACCCTTCCAAAACATTGGTCGTACTTACTTATTATGATGCTCAGATCACGAAGCCAAAAATGTTAATCTATATATATATATATATATATATATATATATATATATATATATATATATATATATATATATATATATATATATATATATATATATATATATATATATATAAAAGGCACTGATTGGAAACCGTTCACGACCTTCTGCAAGTTTCGATACAAGCAGATTATGATGAACACTAGGAAAGGCCTTGCTGAAGTCGGTATACACGGAATCGACCTGAATGCGTTTATATACAGAATTCGATATACAGTAGGTCTCAAAAGTCTCCTCATATTATACCCTTGGACAAGTACAAAAACGTCGAATTAGTGAGACTTACAAAATCGTCAGCTCATTTGACAATTATCCAGAGGCGGAGCTTGAATTTTGAATGTTGGTGTTAACTGTTTTAATCCATCACAGCTTTGCGTTTTCCAAAAGCGAGTTGCCAAAACTAACATAAAAACAAACAAAACTAGTATCATAGAATAGGTTTGTGACGTCATATTTGCCGATTTCGGCAAATATCTATCATCACTCGTGGAAGTTTACAACCTTCAATATTCTGTTTCCAAATTTCACTCGTTGCAAAGATAAGAGGGGGAGGAGACTTTTGAGAAGCACTGTAAACTGTGAGTAAATTTCGGGTTGGTGTTGGTATATATTGAACATTTCGAATAAAATCCATTTCATTTTTCGATAATAAAATTTTGAAAACGGTTGACAGATCATACATAAGACTTTGAAGGAGTTTAATGAATATACTCATTTTGCTGATACCCCTGTAGTTGCTTACATTAATTTTGCTGCCGATATTTTCGTAAATAGGAACAAGAAGTGCTCTCTTCCTTTCAACCGGAAAACTGCCACTTTGTACTGATTAATTGAATTAAATCTTTATAGGTACAGAAAGGTTAACGGCGCAATTTTTATAAGTTAGGCAGAATAACCGTCCGACCCAACTAAGTTGAGCTGATTGTAGGACATAATTCTTTGAGATGAATTCAGCCTGTTCTGATGATAAGGTTCGTACACATTCCTGAAAAAGTTCGCAAAAAGATTACATACTTCCTCACCATTATTGGCATTCATATTGTTGTGTGTAATATTTTTAGGAATATCCCATCGCGCTTGTTATTTGCAAAAAAATTACAAATCTTTTGGGATCATCTTTGATTTCATTCTCACCTCCTTCCAGATATATCCTTTCGTCATCTTATATGCATTTTTTACACCTATGTCTCAAGACTCGGAATTCATTGCAGTCCATAGTGTCCTCAAATTTTGTCCATTTTTTGTGCATTTGTTTTTTATTATAGTTGTCGAACTGAGGTAAGACGGGAATTTCTTACTTTTCAAAGATACTTTTGAAACAAATATGGTTCATTTAGAATAGCATAAAACGCCGAAACTGATTCATTCACATCCTAATACGATAAACGCTCTTCCCAAGAGATTTTACCTAAATATGAGTTTGATTCTGGATAGTTCGTTCTTTCGAGGTCATGAATTCAATGGGAGCTGGTATACATCTACATTTATCAAAATATTGTCGCTTGATTTTGAATCCGTTCACATTACTATTCCAAAAAAAAAAACAAATCTAGGATTATATTAAGTGAATCTTCAACAAAATTGTTATGACAAATTTCTCCGAGGGCTAACATGTTGTCAAGTGTCGAGAAATCCCTTTCAACATTACTTGGAATGTAAAAAGTTTCACTTGTGCTCGACAGCCAACAAATACGTGGAAAATTGAAATCACCATAGATATATCAAAATGGAATCACCTGTGAGTTTCTCGATGTTAGATTGTAGTTTACTAGTAGAAGAATATTTGGCAGCGTTTCCCCCGGTGGAAGGTCCCCTCTGATATGTTCTTTTCATTTCGATCTTCTGAATATACCCGACATTCACGGATGCTCTACTCTGGAAATCAAATCTCTCAAAAGAATAACTTCCATATTCTCAGGGATTCACGAATATTTCTTTCCTGTATACTCTACTCGTCCCCAATGAAATGAACGCTCCAATATTTGCCCTTTTAATGTCCATGGAAAACCATTAATTCAAGAACACAACCCAAGACGTTAGTTTCAGATATTCATTATAAGATAAATTTGGGGTGTTCTGTACACCTCCATTAATCTTGCTGCGTCGTCTTTAATACGAACATACATCGATTGCCCTTTCACACACGCCAGCTCAAATTAACCAAACTGCATTGGTTTGAATCCTGTCGACCTTGCGGTCCAATTACCCCTGCTCCATTCTATGGAAGATGGAAAATTCTGGTTCAGAGAATTATCGGACAGTTATTGAGTCAGGTGAGAAAGATCTCATTATTGACTGTAATATCTGACGTGCTTATTTTCATTGTTTGAAGCTATGTAATTGGCTGAATATTCTCTGAATAGATTATCAGTTCAACATTTGGGGCATTCAACAAAATAGTTTTCGATTTCACCTCAAACTTTTTTTCGTCGACAGGAAAAAATAATTTTTCGGCAAGCGTCCGGGAAGTACCCACTTCCCGGACACTTTCTCAAAGAAAAAGCGTCCGGAAAGTGGTCGGTTGCCGAAAAAATGGTGTACGCAACACGACCGAAAACAGTTTTTTTGGACTCGCAGACTTCCAGTACTCGCCTAAGGCTCGTCCTAGAATTTTGTCTACTCGTCCAAAAAAACAGTATTTTCCGGAACGTAAATTACTATATTTCTGGGAATTTTTTTTTCGTTTACCAGTTGATTTCATATAACCAATGCTCAAAATATAAAAAGGATTCCATATAAAGCATGCGTTATAGTTACAATGGATAATACTAAAAACGTGAACGTTCGGTCACGAAACTAAAAATTAGGAACATTCGTTGAATTTCTTTTTGGATTTTTTTCTCCGAATCGAAAAATAGAATATACAACTCCTATGAAATTAAAATAAAAAAAAACACAAAAACTCTTAACTTACAGGTACGTGTACTTATATCATTCAAAGACGTTTGCACATCAGCAACTGTTAGACAACTTCGAGGAAGAACGGAGAAAATGGGAAATAGGTCTTCTTTGGAAAGAGAACGTGGAGGAAATGCCAAATTCGAAACACCTTGCTACAATCAGATTGAAATCGCTAGAGCTGAAGATGAGAAAAAACCCACAGTTTGCTGATGAATATTCAGGTGAAATCAAAGAGTATATTGAGAAGGGGTGTGCCAGGAAACTTCCTGATAAGAAATTAATGGAAAAACACAGCAGAACCTGGTACTTGCCGCATTTTTCTGTGACTAATCCTAACAAACCAGCAAAAATGAGATTGGTTTTTGATGCGGCTGCTAAGTCATCAGGGGTAAGTTTGAATGACTGTCTGTTAAAAGGCCCAGATTTATTAAATAATTCATTGGCAGTTTTATTTAAATTTCGGCAGAAACCAATCGCATTCTCAGGAGATATCAAAGAGATGTTTCATCAAATTAATATAAGAGAGACTGATAGATGTTCCCAGAGATTTCTATGGAGAGATAGAAGCGAGAATGAAGAATGCATCAGCGAATATGAAATGAATGTAATGACATTCGGAGCAGCTTCTTCTACGGCATCAGCAACTTTCATTTTGAGAAAAAATGCTTTAGAATTCCACACCCGCTTTCCTAGAGCTACAAAAGCAATTTTTGAACAACATTACGTCGACGATTATCTCGACAGTGTAGATACCGAAGAAGAAGCTGAAGAGTTGATCAAAATGGTTACGGAAATCCTCAGGCGAGGGGGATTTCGAATAAGAAATTGGGTTAGTAACTCTAGGAAAGTTCTTCAAAATATTCTGTCTGATCTGAGGACAAATCATTTGAAAGATTTGAATATGGAAAAGGATTTACCAAGCGAAAAAGTTTTAGGGCTGTGTTGGAATACAGGTTCTGACCAATTGGGATTCAATATCAATTTGGAAAAATTCGAGAGTTTCTTTACTGAAGAGAAAAAAAGTACAAAAAAAGAAGTTCTCAGAGTTCTCATGTCGATTTTCGATCCACTAGGTCTTCTAGCAAACTTTTCCATCAAAGCAAAAATTTTACTACAAGAAATTTGGCAATCTAAAATGTCATGGGATGATGAATTGGGGTCTATCCTTAAGAAAAAATGGTTGAAATGGCTAACTGACCTGAAAAATATTAAACAATTTGCAGTACCACGATGTTATGCACCCTAACAATTTTCCTATGCTCAACCCCATACATTTTGTGATGCGAGCCTAAAGGCTTATGCCGCAGTTTCTTACTTACGAATAGAAATTGATAATAAAATTCATATATCTCTAATTATGGCCAAATCACGTGTTTCTCCAGTAAAACAAATTGTTTCAATTCCGAGGTTGGAACTGCAGGCTGCAGTCCTAGGAAGTAGGCTATCGAAATTCATCTTAGAAAATCACACCATCAAATTCGACTCTATTTTTTATTGGTCTGATTCCAAAACAGTTATCGGTTGGATCAAATCAAGTACTGCATATAAATTTAAACCATTTGTGGCCCATAGATTGAGTGAGATTGAGGAAAATACGGATATAGATGATTGGCGGTGGTTACTCAGAAAATATTGCTGATGATGTTACTAGAAGTACAAAAAGTGTCGATTGGAATACTGAAAGTGATTGGATAAATGGACCGAGATTTCTGACAAAGCCAGAGAGTGAATGGATGAAACAAGCTAAAGATTTTGTTGTCGATTCCACGGAAATAAAAAAATATTTTGTAGCTGTCACAGCTGACGATACAGTTTCACATTGTTTGCCAAATATAGATAGATTTTCGTCGTGGTTGCGACTGATTCGTTCGACTGCTTGAGTATTGAGGATATTGATACTCAAAGGAATAATAATAGATCGGAAAAATATTACTTTCTCGTCTGAACTCACTTCAAATGAGTTAGCCGTCGCTGAAATTACATGGATCAAACATGTACAAAAAGATATGTTTCGAGAAGAGGTCTATTTATTGTTGAAAAATAATGAATTACCAAAAATCAGTAAACTCTACAAATTGTCGCCCTTTCTGGACGAAAAAGGAATCATTAGAGTAAGAGGAAGGATCGGAGCATCTCATTGGATCTTTGAAGAGACGAAAAATCCCATAATTTTAGAGCCGAAGCATAGATTCACTCGTTTGCTGATCCACAACTATCACGTAAGAGCAGGACATCACTCGCAAAATATGGTGACAAATGAAATTAGGCAAAAATTTCACATACTAAATTTGCGGATGGCTGTGAGAAGCTGTTGGAATTCGTGCCAGTTTTGCAAAAATTTTAGAGCTAAGCCTGTCACATCAGAAATGGCACCTATGCCCACTTGTAGACTTGAGAGTTTTGTTAGACCTTTCTTTTTTTCGGGTATAGACTTTTTTGGACCAATAGGCATCACTCATGGAAGACGAAGAGAAAAGAGATATGACGTTCTCTTTACCTGTTTGAGTACCAGAGCCGTTTATCTCGAAATAGCAGCTTCGTTGGATACTAGCTCTGCTATTATGGCTATTAGACGGTTAATTGGGAGAAGAGGTTTACCAAGGCGGATATTCTGTGACAATGGTCCAAAATTTTCACGGCGCAGAAAGAGAAATGAAGAAATCCCTAGAAGAGCTGGACCAGAATGAACTTCAAAGATTTTCTTCCATCAGAGGAATTGAATTCCAATTTAATTCACCAGCCGCCCCCCACATGGGAGGTAGTTGGGAGAGGTTGATGAGGTCTGTCAAAATTGCCTTGAGAGCAATCCTCAGAGAGAAGGCCCCTAGAGAAGAAGTACTTTGGACTTGTATGATAGAAGCGGAAAGTATCGTCAATAGTAGACCTCTAGTTCACGTGCCCTTGGAAGCTGACGACGATGAAGCACTGACACCAAACCATTTTTTAATCGGTTCTTCCAGCCCCGTTCAACCTCCAGGCAAATTCACAGAAAGCGACCTCGTATCTAGGAAACAATGGAGAATCGCCCAGTATTATGCAGATTGCTTTTGGAAACGGTGGCTGCGAGAATATATGCCAACACTGACGAGAAGAACGAGGTGGTTCAGTAAAGATCCGAAGAATATCAAAGTTGGCGATATCGTGATTTTGGTTGATGGTGATCTTCCCCGGAACTGCTGGCCAAAAGGAGGAGTAGTGGCCGTCTACAGAGAAAAAGATGGATACGTGAGGAATGTGGATGTGAAGACCCAAACTGGTACCTATCGAAGAGCAGTAGTGAAGTTATGTTTACTGGATATTCAAGCTGAGGACTGATATTGAATTTTGTAATGAAATAGTTTATTCTCAATACAGGGGGAAGAATGTTGTTGAATATTGTTATCTGTTCTTTTATGTTATCACCCTGTGTATAGTTTATTTGCTCTGGAATACTATAAATTTTTGAGGTTGTTACCAAAGATATATATAAACAGTCTTGAATGGAATGTCAAGTAGAAATAAAAAACTCTGAAAAGTACGGGTTTATTTTCGATACATAGTTGATTATTGTATCAACACCTGATAGAGGTGAACAACAAATTCGTAAGAGAAAACAGATAAAAAATTGGTATCACGAATACTCATTCAGTTGACTTTTCAGAAATGAAAAACAAATCTGTTTTATTTTTCATAACTTCAATTGAATGACCCCTACAAGAAAATTTAAATCGATATAATTCGTTAGTTCTAGAAGAAAATGATCCATTATTCGAAAAATAAGTTAGAATAATTTTTCCATTCCGATGAAAAATATCAATTTGACGTCACTAACATCATTACAAATTACTCTGAATTTCAAACCACGTTCCATAATGTATACGAATTTTTCACGGCAAAAAAATGAATGTAGGTCGTTACTTTTCAGTTAGTACTTACTACTCTTCATAGCAAGTTATTTTTCCACTCACTTCTAAGGAGTGAACATTCAAAATAATTTTCAGTTGTGATATCCCAAGTCCGACGTCTACGGCATTGAGGTACTTGAATGGCAGCTTCCTGGTAAGTGTCCATAAAGACAAAACACAACAAAAAAGCATCGCAAAGTAGTTAGGAGGGTTATATTATAGACTCATTACCACCTACGTGTCCTCGGATCTGTAGGAACCAAAAAAAATATTATCCAAGTTCCTATCTTATAGCATGATGAACTCTTCAATTTTCCAAACAAATAGGTTCTGATGATGTCACAGACAGGGATGTATATTTGCCATATTTATTCAGCCGCAAAATTTAATAATGCAACTCTAACCGAAACAGTGACTAGAACTATGACCGCCATTTGATAAACAGCCAGAGTTGTGAAATCATTCTTACCAAGGTATATTGGGGTAGAAGTAGTACATTTATTTTCCCAAAACACATTACATGTTAATGTACAGGGATCTTATAAGTATTACATCTATAATTTGAATAATACATTTCATAACTT
Source organism: Zygogramma bicolorata (assembly GCA_032362365.1). Lineage (NCBI taxonomy): Eukaryota > Metazoa > Arthropoda > Insecta > Coleoptera > Chrysomelidae > Zygogramma > Zygogramma bicolorata. Next base: position 97,914 of record JAVJAQ010004357.1, on the reverse strand, counting down.
GCTGTAATATTTATTTAGAGTGATCTGATAGAACAAAGGGAAAAATAAGGAAACAAGAAGAGAAGCAGAGCCTTAAAAGAAAAAAAGATATGCTTGCTTAATCAAGTAGAGAGGACTGTAATTTATTTTTCAAATCAAAAATTGACTCTTCTCTTCAGTTTCTGAAAGAATGGAATTGTAAATACCAATTACCTCATGACATATTGATTTTTTCACCAAAATTAGATTTATTAGTTGTTACAAAAATTCATTATGCCTCGTAGAATTATTATGTGTGTGACATATTTCAGTAAAAATAATATTATTCGATGTTTTCATTTCATGTTGTGTTAGTAGACTCGCAACTTAGTTAGTTGGATCAAATACATCATATTCTACGTAAACAGTCGGTCTGATGCTTTGTCGTATGGAGGCTTCGCATGCATGTTTCATTAGAGCTTCTTAAATTGTATTACTACGCTTACTGATGCCCTAACTTCGCAAATTGGTGCTGGAGAAAGAGCACTAACTTTAAGTAAGTTTTCATGATACAAAAAAAATGATAAGAACAATGTCGTTTGAACCTAAATAATATTCTTGTCGCTATTTATTCATTAATGTTAACTTTTTGAAACTGCCAAGTTTATATATCTTCAACAGTATTTTGTATACCATGCAGGATCCCTCGAAGTTCTCTATCTCACGGTACGATTCAATTCCCTATCAATTCCCTCGAAAGTATTTGGGGGTCACAGATCAACATAGGTCAACAAAGCCCTGTAGTACTTGTAATGATTTGATTTAGATTCATTGTTATATATTCGTTTCTCTTTGTTTATTTATTTTATTGAAATGTATTTGCATCATGTTACCCAAAAAAAAGTATGAATATATGTTTGACATTGACAAGAAGTTTCAATACATAAGAAATTTCAAAAACTAAATAAAAAATCGCTCTTCGACCCGTATTAAATAATAATATTGTAGGTAAAGCATTGGCCCTTCGACCCGTATTAAATAATAATATTGCAGGAAAAGACATTGGTCCTTCGGTAGGTTAGAACTAACCAGCACTGTGGAGGCGAAATCAGATAATATACGACGTAGTAAATTAATTCAAGCCAAGGAAGCAGCCAGACAAGTTGCAAGCGAAAGTAGACTGCAATTCGCTGAAGTTGAAGACGATAGACAAAAAACTCCAAAAGACAGAAAAGACGAAGAGAAAAATCCATTTGAAGTAAAGAAGTCTGATTCAAGAAGAAGTAGAAGTAGCGTAGCATCAAGAAAGAGAAGAGTCGAAATCGAAATAGCTATAGAAAAGAAAAAATAAGAAAAAGAAATGTTGGATCTTCAGCTGGCACTTAGGGCCAGTTGCACCGCTTTTCTTAAGTTGGGCTTTATCTAAGCCAGGCTTTGTTGCTATGGATTGGCCAATCAGCTTCCTTGTTCCTTAACGATTGAGCCAAGCAACTGGCCCTTAAACTGGCAGAAATTGAAGAAAATGATGATGGCAGTGAGTCCGATTCTAGGTCCGAGTCTGTACATGAGTCAATTAGGCCCAAGATGGAAGAATGGTTGGACGGTCAACTCCGCTGGGAATATCAACATGACCAAGCTTCGAATTGGAATGTAAGGAATATGTCAACTGACCCAGGCAAAAATGGTGAAAATCAAGGATGCTCAAAGGTAAGAGATTTGAGATTTGACAACAATGAAGTAGTTTCTACTTCCCGACATGAAAATCCAATTACTCTTCCTCAAATCACGAAAATTCTGACACGACAATCCTTGCCGAAAGATTTACCGATATTCGACGAAAATCCCCTTGATTGGCCTAACTTCATTTTTCAGTTTAGGAATTCTTCAAAAATTTGTAGGTTTTCTGACGGGGAGAATCAATTTCGTTTACAAAAATGTTTGTGAGGAAATGCCAGGAATATAGTTCAGACTCTACTCATACTACCTCAGAATGTAAACAAAATCATAGACTTACTTGAAATCAGATTTGGACATCCGAAGTAATTTCAATGTTATTAGATGAAATCAGAAGATTCCCTAAGATCAAGGAAGAGAAATTGGACTCGTTTGTAGTATTTTCCGACGATATCAAAAATTTTGTTGCTACCGTACAATGTTTGAAAGAGAATGGTCACTTACACAATCCAATATTGGTCACAGAAATTTTGAATAAGTTACCGACCTCTTACAAACTGTTGTGAGTAGAACACATCTCTGAATTGAGGCCTGAAACAAAACTCGGTTTCCGGTAGTATTCTTTGGTTCAACATGTGGCCCATGTCTTGCTAAAGAGGCTAAGAATAGAAATGCCAGAGACTACGCAGACACTTTTCCCGATGCTACAGAAGCTATCATATATCACCACTATATGGATGACTACTTGTGAAATGCTGACACACTAGAAGAGGCTAAAAAACTGATTCTCGACGTTATACATGTTCACAAACAAGGTGGCTTTGTTATTTGAAATTGGATAGCAAATGACAACAAAGTCCTCTAGAATGTAGAAGAAGAACTTGTAGCACGGGGAAATAAGACATTAAAAGGTGATTAGGAAGAAACAGTAGAGAGAATTTTGGGTGTTTATCGGAATCCTGTACAAGATACATTCTGTTTTCAGACAAAATTCAACAAAATCGAAAAGGGTATTTTGGATAATCTCAGAAGAAGAAAATTGTGATGTAAGTCTTCGACCCATTAGGCTTTTTAGCAATTTTCATCATCTGAGGAAAAGTCCTATTACATAATATTTTTGAAGGAGCCAAATTGGTTGGTATGATGAAATCACCGAGACTCTCAATGATCAATGGCAAATTTGGCTTTCTGATTTGAAAAACATCTTCAAATTCCAGATTCCCAGGCAGTATTTCACATTGGATCGTCTCAATAGCGAAATACAATTGCATGTCTTTTGCGATGCATCGGAGTCGAATTACGCAGCAGTTGCATCAGAATTCGTGAAGGACAAAACATTCAAACGAACTTCGTTACTGACAAAAGTAGCACCATTGCGATCTCTGTCGATGCCAAGATTGAAATTACAAGGAGCCATGATGGGAGAACAGTTCTGCATTGGATACGTTCGGAAGCACGACGATACAAAGTATTCGTTGCTCAACGGTTGGGAGAGATACATGACATCACTAATGTAACTGACTGGAGGTATGTCAATTCAAAAGTTAATGCAGCTGATGATGTTATTAAAAGAAAAACATGTTGGAATAGTGAGAGATGGCTGAATGGACCTGATTTTTTGAAGAAATGTCTTGAAGACTGGCCAAGACAGTTCGGAACTGAAAAGGTAAAAGCAAGTATCATCCCAGAAAGTTTGGAAGAGAAGCAGACAGAAAATATTTTCGTTATTTCGTCGAAAGAAGTTTCAATGACAATTGATATCAACAGATTCTCAATATAGCAGAGATTACTTCGCACCACATCTTATGTTTTGAGATTTATTGAAATCATCAAGAGACGATATACAGGTACGGGAGAACTCTAAATCAAGAAAATCATCAAAGCTGAAAACCTTGTCTTCAGAAAGGTACAAAATGACTCTTTCCCAGAAAAAATTGCTGCAGCGAAGAAAAATCAAGCATTTTCATCAGGAAGTAGACTTCGTACACTGACTTGCTTTCTTTCTGAAGATGATGGGCTTCTGAGAATTGCTGGAAGATTAGAAAACTCACTGACTACACAAACTAAAAATCCAACAATTTTGGATCCACACCATAAAATTACAAGACTCATTGTTCAGAAATATCACGAAGATTGTTCTAAAAAAATTAGAGCTTTCATAAAAACGGGCATTGACTATTTCGGACCAGTGGAATTTACAGTAAAAAGGAGCCGAGAAAAAAGGTACGGTGCTATTATCACATGCATGACGACTCGTGCTGTTCGTTCATTTGGAAATAGCTCATGCTCGGAGTACTGATTCCTTCATAAATGTACTCCGGCAATCCGGTTGTCGAAGAGGTTTTCCAGATGAAATTCACTGTGACAACGGTTTTTGTTTCAAGAGCGGTGAAAAAGAAATAACAAAAGAATTTCGAAAAATGAAGAAGAGCAAAATAATGGAATTCAGTGTGATGAGAAAAATCAGGTTTTCCTTCAATCCTCCTCTAGCGCCTCACACAGGTGGCAGCTGGAAATGACTGAAACAGAGTATAAAGAAGATAATGGGGGTTATTTTGAAATCGAGATATCCACCAGAACACGTACTCCGGGCTGTACTTTTAGAATGTGAGAGTATATTGAATTCTAGGCCACTGACTCATGTATCCCTCGATTCGGATGATGCGGAAAGTTTAACGCCAAATCATTTTCTCATTGGACCATCTCATACGTCTTTGCCATTCACTGAGACTACAGGAAAAGACCTGAACTTGATGTCCTGCTGGAAAGCTACACAGAGGCTGGCAGATTTGTTTTGGTCAAGGTGGACAAAAGAGTATTTGCCAACACTCATCAAAAGCAGTAAATGGTTCCAAGATACCGGAGGAAGAGGAATACACGTAGAAGACATCGTCATCATGGTTAATCCAGATGGACCCCGAAATTTATGGCAGAAGGCTGTGGTCATCAACCTTTACCCAGCGAAAGATGGCAATACTAGAATAGTCGATGTACGAAACTCCAATCGACGACATGTATCACGATTAATTGTACTGGATGTGAAGAAGTAATTGCCCAAATCCCAGTTCAATTACTGGATGGGAGAGATGTTATGATTTGATTTAGATTCATTGTTATATATTTGTATCACTTTGTGTATTTATTTTATTGAAATGTATTTGCATCATGTTACCCAAAAAAAAGTATGAATTTATGTTTGACATTGACAAGAAGTTTCAATATACAAGAAATTCAAAACCTAAATAAAAAACCGTCCTTCGACCCGTATATAATAATAATATTGCAGGTAAAGACTATAACAGTTCTAACAGCTAAATTATTCAACAAGATACCAACCGATCTGAAAAAAATTAATAGCTATAACAACTTCAAATTTATGTTGAAAATTCGCTTTACCAACGTGCTTGAGCAATTTGTATGAAATTATGAGTATTAGAGTATTACAGCAATTTGCACTATACCTGTTCAACCGATTGAACTGATCAGAAAAAACCTGGATTATGGCTCACTTTTCAGGTACTATATTGTTCCTGTGTTCGATTCCAGATTTTTCCGAGTTTACACCTCTTCTGGAAATAATCTCAGAAAATTTTGCTTTCAAGCTGCTCATCTGACCGGTTCAGTACGTTAATGTGATCGGAAACTACTCACTGGATTTTTTTGTGGGGGAGTTGTGGTAGTAATATTGGAACACTTCAGGTTGAGAAAAAATAACAGTTTTTTTAATAATGAAAAAACAAACAACTGTTTACATGTTTCACATGGCAACGTGTTGCAATACTCTGACTGTTCTACTACACTACACTTTCAGAATACAATATTGCCACGTTGACTTGAATAAAATGAACAGAATATTAAACAAGTTTTGATTGTTTTACTACACCCTCCCTCAATCAAAACTTTCTAACGCTATTCAAAAATCAACAAATAAGGAAACTACTAAGTTTCAAATATAAAGAAAAAAACTTAATCAAAAAAGACAGAGGTTAACACAGCATACATTTTCTTAAATTTTCAAATAGTACTTTATTTAAAGGCTTTGTTAAGATATCTGCGATTTGCTCATTACTTTTAACATATTTTATTTCAATAATACCTTCTTGAATTTTATCTTTTACAAAATGATTCTTGATATCCAAATGCTTGATTCGTTTTAACTGCTCATGTGAATTACAAGAACGAATCGCAGACTGATTATCCTCATAAATAATTACTTTTATTGAATCTAATAGTTTTAATTCCAAAAACAAGTTTCGAAGCCAACAGACCTCACTTACACAAGAACTTAGTGCTATAAGTTCAGCCTCTGTGGTTGAGATAGCGACAGTACTCTGCTTTTTCGAATTCCAAGACACTAAATTTCCATAAACGAATACACAAAACTCACTAGTTGACTTGCGGTCAATAGTGTCGCCACCCCAATCCGCATCTGCGTACCCTGAAATAACTAGATCACTGTTATTTTTATAAACCAACTTGAGTTCAAGTGTACTTTTAATATATCTTAAAATTCTTTTTAGAGCGGTTACTAATTTCTCACTTGCACAATGGTAGTGTAGTGGTTAGCATGTCTGCCTGTCAAGCGGAAGGCCGGGGTTCGAATCCTCGCCGGGCCACCATGCTGGGTAATCGCACGTTAAAAGGTAAGGCCTCGTTGATCCATTGCTCGCACAAGTTTCGACTTCTGAGGGTTGACGTTCGTCAGCTGGTTAACGGAAACGAACAATTTCAGAACAATGCTGATATCTTGACAATAAGCTTACACTTGAGCATAAGTCAGGCCTTGTACCTAACATGGCATGCATAATACTCCCTATAATCTGCCTACATTTAGTTTCTATTTCCTGACTTTCAGAACTATCAAATTTTAAATTCTCATAGTCAAAATTACAATCCATAGGTGTGCCTATTGCTTTACACTCTGACATATCAAACTTTTTTAGCAAATTTATTAAATATTGTTTTTGATCCAAAGTAATTACACCATTGCTAACATCCTGATTGACGGATATACCCAGAAAAAAGTAAGTAACCCTAGATTTTTCATTTTAAAATTCTGATTCAAATTCTCTTTTGAATTCTCAATTTCTTTTTGGCATGAACCTGTAATTAATATATCATCTACAAATATAATTACATATAAAACCACACTCTCAGTAATTTTAATATACAAACAGTTGTCACATTTATTTTTATAAAAACCCTGATCAATCATAAAATTATTAAATTTTTCATACCAATAAAGAGGAGCCTTTTTTAACCCATAGATTGCTTTGAGTAGTTTACAAACTTCTCCCTGCTGAATATCAACCCCTACAGGTAAGTACATATATACATCCTCTTTCAGTTCACCATGTAAAAAGGCACTACAAACGTCCATCTGATAAACAAGCCATTTTTTCTGAACACAGACAGCTAAAATTGATCTTATAGTATTCAATCTAATCACTGGGCTATAGACATCTTCAAGAACATTCTGTTTGAAACCTCTGGCCACCAATCGGCATTTAAAGTTATCAATCATACCATCCTGATCATATTTTACCTTAAACACCCACTTACTATCAATAATCTCACAGTTGTTAGGCTTTTCAACTTCTTCCCAGGTGCAATTATCTTTTAAAGCAGCTATTTCCTCATTCATAGCATTTTTCCACTGAGTTGCATACTTACTATTCATGGCTTCCTCAAAAGTTGTAGGCTCATCTATATCCAAACTAAAAAAACTTAAATCATACTCATTTAAATTTTGTGGAAGCCTTAATGAGCTAGCAGGTCTCAGACGCTCATTTCTTTCTTTTACAGGTGTTTCGAGTATCTGCTGCCTATTTTCCTCGACTACTTCTGGTTCAATCTCTATTATGCCTTCCTCTTCCCTGTTTTCCTTCACAGTTTCCTCACTTTTATCTATATCTAAAAATACTATCTTTTCCTGCATACTATTTTCTAAATCAAATATTATTTCCCTTTTTATTTCCACCTTATTTCCCTTCTCGTAATATACCCTATATCCCTATATCCTTTTACGTTCTCAGAATACCCTACAAAGATTCCCTCTTTACTTTTCATATCCAATTTTCTCCGCTTTTCTTTAGGTACATATGCCCAAGCTTTCCTACCAAAAATACCTTCAACCATTTTTAAATCAAAAAACTTATCGAACATTAACTCATATGGAGTTTTACCTGGAACCGGACTAACACCTGTTCTATTTATTAAAAACACGGCTGTATTCGCCGCTTCAGCCCAAAATTTCTTACTCAACTTGCTTTCAGCTAACATTGCTCGAACTGCCTCAAAAATAGTACGAAACTCCCTCTCTGCACGTGAATTCTGTTGTGGGGTATAGGGAACTGTAAATTCATGCTTTATACCATGTTGTTTTAATAACCTACCCACTGCAAAATTTTGAAACTCAGAGCCATTGTCACTTCTTATAACTTTCACCGATTCACCTGTTTGATTTTTAAAATAAATCAAAAAATCTCTTAATTTTTCGTAAACATCTGATTTATTTTTAATAAAATAAACAAACCTATAATTACTATAATCATCTTTGATTAAAAAAGCATAAAGAGAATTGTTTAAAGAAGGCTCTTCAATCATACCAGATAGGTCTAAGTGCAATAGGTCACCTATTCCCTAGCCCTATTTTCATTTGCCCTAAAAGGTTCTCTGCAGTACTTACCTTGGATGCAAGAGGCGCAGAAATGTTCTTGAGTTTGCTTGATGCCCATATTATAAGATGTTTTGAATATACCTAACATTCTGGTGCGCCAGTGCCTTGTGCCACCACATAAAATCTTGGTTATTTTTAGTAAAATAACAATTTTCTCTCTGGCAAATATGCTCATCACTGAAAGGCTGTAAAGATTGAAACATCATTTTGAAAAGTTTGACTGTTCTAACGGCCACAGCTACAATAACATTATCTTTATTAACAGAATTCGCTTTTTCTGCATCAGAAATTAATGGCAAACCTTTATCTAAGGCTTTTCCCTGTGAAAACAAATTCACCTTTAATCCAGGGACAAAAAGAAAATCAGTTGAAGTTACACAATGAAAATCTTTACCATTATATGCTAAAATACAAATATTACCTTGTGCAAGAACATTTAGTGTTGTACCGTCACCTATTTTTACCGTCTTAGATCCACCCTGCTCAGCAAAAATACAGAACAGACTTCTGTCCTTGCACATGTGTTGCGAAGCTCCACTATCCATAAACCACTCGACATTAACCCTTGACAAGACAGCATCATCCACTGCAATTAACGCAAAGTTCCCATTTTCTCCAGATTGGTTGCCTCTATCCCTTTCATCCTTTCTCTTCTTCAAAAAACAGTCTTTCACCATATGTCCTCTTTTTCTACAGTAGTTGCACTCCATATTCCGGCATTCAAACTTCAGGTGCCCTAATTTACCACAAGAAAAACATTTCTTTGGTTGTTACGTTCCATACTGCTGACTGTTTGAGCGGAACTGGTTTAATGACCCCGAAAAATTGAAAATTGTTGAAGGGTCGCTGACATCTAGCCCTCTGCCCAGAGCTGTTACCACCCAAACTTTTTGGGTACCGTTGACTGGCCTGCTGCTGGTTAACTGCTACCAGCGCTAGTGTTGACATTTCTTCATTACCTAACCTCTCTTCTTCAATTAAAAGGCGGGCTGTTAAATGATTAAGAGTTTGATTTTCGGAGCTCACACTCTCCCATGCAGAACGACAATGTTTAAATTTCTCAGGAAGTGCCATAATGATTTTAGTGATTATCATTTTATCTGGGATTTCTAAACCTTGTTGTCTAAGCTTGGCTTGCAAGTTTGTGACTTTCGTAGTAAAGCTATTTATGCTATCGTTATCAAACTTTGAATTGTAAAACTGCTCGTTTAACAAATGGATACTGACATCGGATTGTCGCTCAAAAATACCTTCTAGCTTTAGCCACATCTCCCTGGCAGTTTTTCACTGCATTACATGCGTTATGATCTGTTCTTCCATCCGAATAATGAGCGCTTCTTGAGCCTTTGCATCTTGTAGCTGCCATTTACGTAACCTTTCTTGCTGGTCATCCGCGGGGGCAGTCTCATTGCCACAAGTAATCTCAAACAGTCCCTTTGCCATCAGTACCACCTTTACTTGAAACTTCCACACATTCCAGTTGGGGTTGTTTAATTTTGTCACTGCTGAAGCCACCTCCATCTTGTACTTTTCTCAACAAAGTCACCCCGATAAAAGACTTAAAAAAAAACGCCTGATTACTACCACAGGGAACCAGCTGGGCCCATAACCTCTTGTGGGGGAGTTGTGGTAGTAATATTGAAACACTTCAGGTTGAGAAAAAATAAAAGTTTTTTTAATAATGAAAAAAACAAACAACAACTGTTTACATGTTTCACATGGCAACGTGTTGCAATACTCTGACTGTTCAACTACACTACACTTTCAGAATACAATGTTGCCACGTTGACTTGAATAAAATGAACAGAATATCAAACAAGTTTTGATTGTTTTACTACAGATTTCTCTGCCAACAAAAAAAATTACTTGTGATACAACTGCTGCTTGACTTGTTTACGGAAATGTTCTCGAGATCACCAATATTTTGGATATTATTCCGAGCGATATGAGAAGTTCAACCGTCAATCTTCACTTGCTAGCCTCAGCAAAATTAATCCCAAGATTTCCACCCGAAACTTCCCTCTAGTGACCAATAGTTTGCCTATCAGAATGTCCATCAGTTTCCCCAATGATTGTATCAGAAGCGGAAGTGTGTCAAGCAATAATGTCCTTCGCACCGGATCTGCTGGAAGATTGGATTCTTTGAGACCATCACATATACAATATATGATTAGTTTCAGTGCAGATACGACCGGAGTGAATCTTTTGTCTTCACTCACAGCCCATTGCAACCTCATGTTATCTGGTGGGGTGCATGAAGATATTCGCTCGAAATTTCCTATATGGAGCATCGCTTTGTGGTTTGAGGAAGAAGTCGGGCGGAGTTCGCCCCATCACTGTTGGTATATTTTCTCGACGTTTGGCTGCTAAGCTTGCATGTTGGAAGCTGAGAGATGAACCAGGAAATTTGTTCCGTCCTGTTCAGTTTGGTTTTGGAACTTCAGGAGGCTGTGAAGCTGTTGTTCATGCTGCTCGACATTTTATAAATCATCACAATGATCTATCTGGTGGAGTTTTTCTGGATATAAATTTTCATAATGCTTTCAACATGATCCACCGTCACCCACTGCTTCAAACGGTTCTGGTTAGTGTTCCCGAATCATATTCCCTTGTTTCAAAATTTTATAGCTCTCTTTTTTTGACCTTCGATGAAGATATTATTCTGCTTGAACGTGGTATTCAACGAGGTGATCCATAAGCACCAGCCCTTTTCTATCTCACCATACATAATATCGTGAAAAACCTAACTAGAGATTCAACCGGATGAAATTTAGATGACGATTTTTCTGGCGGTGACTTCTTTCAGGTCCATGAAGCGTTTTCATATATTCATTCGAAATCGGAATCTATTGTTCTCATATTGAATTTCGATAAATGTGAACACTTTTTTCTCGATGAACCAGATTCGGATATTTTTGGCAAAATTCTATTCCATAACTCCTGGAATCGAACTGATTGATAAATCACACTTTTCTCTCCTTGGCTCGCCATTGACCGACAAAGGCTCTCACTTCTTGTTTTAAAGAAAAAGTCAATGTTTTCCATATAATGTCAGCACGATTGACTGATTCCAAAACTCATTCATATCCCAAGATATAGTGCTACTTGGCACGATGAGGGACTTTTGAATGAATTCGATAGAACAATGAATGAAAACTTACAACTTAGAGTGAATGGATGAACGATCTTGGCAGCAAGTTTACCTTTTTCTTGCCTTGAAGTGCTACAAGTGATGAAACTTTCAGAATTGCAGTTGGATTTCGTGTTTCTTATGCGGTTCTGATGTCAATGTCGAAGGACTACACGGTTTGCATTGCAAATAGTATAGTTCGAGCAGTTTCTCCCAATATCAAACAGTCAATAACTTTATCAAGCGTGCTTCATCTTCCGCTATTTCAGAACCTTTCAGAAGCAGCCAAGATGATGTTAAACGCCCAGATAGTATGTCCTTCATTCCGTGGAAAAGGGGAAAACTTGTTGCCAACTTGCGTGAACATTTTGGCACTCTCCATGTGACTTCAGTCAATGCAAGAGCAGCGGCCGAATCTGCTGAAAAACTGAAAACCCGCAAATACCAAAACCTCAGTGATAATCACATTTTTTCAATCGGTATCCAAAATTTTGGAGTGTTCGTTCCCAAGCTCTGAATTTCATTGAAAAACTCGGAAGAAGAACCACTAAGGAAACTAATGACTCAAAAGCCACCAATTTCCTGATTCAAAATATCAGTATTGCCATCGAAAGTAAATGCTGCATCTTTTTTTGGAACCATACCATCTCCTAAAAGTTTTGAAAAAATTCACGTGAATCCCCATTCTTTTCCCAAAACGTCAATTTTGAAAAAACTACCATCTCATAATTTGAACACAATCATGAAGAGAACTCGATAACAAAACCCATCATTGATTATGAAGCTGGTCCTGGAAGTTTTGACTCTGATATTTCTCGTTTAAAAGAAGTCATACAGGACCCGTTATCTTCGACATCTCCAGAACTTGGGAATTCTATTCAATTTTGACCAAATTCTTCGAGTTCTTTCTCAGCCAATTCATGTGCAACTTTCTTCTCAGGATAAAAAAGCAGTAACCAACCCAGTTCGAAGAAGGAAGATATTTCATACCTCCAGGCGAGCTATCGTCGGACTGAATGGTTTGATGGATTTTGACACCACCTGTATCATCAATAGTGTCAGCCAGCGTCTTCCAATACTGAATGGAAAATATTTGAAAAAAAAATTCTCACAAAAATATATAAATACTAGAATATCCAGTATGAAAGGTACTTTCATCGAAGCGTTTGCAGAGGTGATTTAAGAATTATATGGTCGGAATATTTTTCAAGGAGAGTGGTCAAAATAGCTTATCTGAAAGGTCAGATCCAAATATTCGCCCCTCGCTTCATTGATTATGCCCAACAAGATGCTCTTGAAAGTTTACACCTGTTTTATGGTCTACATAAAGATGTAAATCAAATTACAGAAAAAACCAAACCAATCATAACTGAAATCGATGAAGAATTGAGTGACACTGAGAAAGCGCAAGAGTCATAGTCGAGGTACGCAAGGTTTTGAAAATACAAGATGGTTGATGGAAACTTTGTCTGTCAACTGAAATCGAATATCATATGCACTTATTGTGATCATTGTTCCGTGATATCCAAACAATTTTGAGGCATTTCTCTACCTATCCCAGAAATAACTGACATTCTCCAATTGTCTTACTGTTTGATTCATTCATGAATGAAGAAATGTTGGATGGTGACGAGCAACCAACGTGCCCAAATGTGAAGAAATGCTGAAAATTTTCATCATTTAAAAAATTTTCCTAGGTAGGTACTGGTAATCCATCTTAAACGATTTCCTACAAAAGAAAAGTTCAGAGAGAAATTAATTGTCACTGTGGATTTTCCCGTAGGTCTGGACATGAAAAATCAGGCGGCAGCTAATGTAGCTCCTTGTAGCTATAATCTCTATGCACTTTTGAATCAAAACGGAACAGCACATACGGGCCACTACCCAGCTCACTGCCGACACCCTCACTATGGATCACAATGATGCCCACGTGTCACCAATTTCCTCAAAATCTCTCATAAGTGGCGAGGGGTATGTTTTATTCTATGAACAGGATGAAACAATTTGACATGGTTTTATATTATACTCCATTTCATTTCTTCTTCATTCTTCATTCGATCATTTATTTCTATTTATTTCTGTAATATACCGAATAATGAAGGATTATCTTGGAACCAAAACAAGAAGGAAGCTGGATATACTGAAAGCAACCACCATCCCAAACACGTCACTGAAACTCTCCAAGGAGTTCAAATACCTTGGTATCACTTCCGATAGTAGGATGGGTGACATGAAACTCCCACCTAGAGATTAGGATCAGGAAGGCCTATATCTCTGATTAGCAATACCGTCGAACCATCGGACGGATTTGGTGCCTGAATCCCAGGGTTGCCCCATGCATCTACACGGCTATCATAAGACTGATATTCACCAAGGTTCTGTTGTGTGGGTTTTAAGACTTATCAGGTTATCAAAACACCAGACCAGATTAGAAGAGCATGTCCCTGCATTGCAGGAGGCATGAGAACCACAACGACCAGAGCGATGAAGTTAATGCTTAATATCACCTCCCTTGATATCTTCGTCAGGGCGGTAGTCATAATGACCATACGCCTGCAATCTTTTGATATCAACAAGACTGTAGGACATTGGAGTAATTAGGCGCCGCTGGTAAAGAGGAAAAGAAGATGGAAATGAACTTGGGTATTTTTTGGAGCGATTGAAGTTTAACAAATCATTTTTTTTCTTCTTGTCCGAATCAAAATTTAGAAATTACAACTTCTATGAAAAGACTTGAATGAAAAAAATTACAAACACTTTCTGTTGACAAGTACGTGTATATCATGCAAAGACATTAGATTCATTTTCCCACTGAAGAGGTCGAGAGATAATTTTTTCTGAGCGAAACGAGATGTTCTATGGGCTGGAATGAATTATTATTCTGGTGAGTGATGTTTTTTCTACAACTAGCTCCATATTCTGCTGTGTAGATATTTTCTATGTATGCCATCTAATTGATTCAGTTTTCATATTCTTGGTATCCAAACTGAGCTCAAAAAGTGATTTGTATGCAACCCAGTTTCCGTCGAGCCATATAAGCAGAAAAGTAGCTGTTTTAGATGTTCTAATGTTTTAATTGGAGAAGAAAGCCGAAAAAATTCATCGAAGGAAGATGAAAGAACAGAGCATCTCCTGCATTCTCAAGAACGAGATCCATGTAAGGCGAGTAACGGCTGAACCTATTCGGCATCAAATATATATAAAAGGGAAATTATCGACTTCCTTGAGACGGTAAGGCTGATGAATCACTAAGTGGGGTTCCCTCACCATACGTAGAGGAAGCACAATGGGTCTTATGAGGTCTAAGTGCAGTGGTCCACGCTCGTACTCCTACTCTTCCGGATCCAGATCCCGGAAAATCCTCACTAGGTGAATATGATTGAGGAAATTGTAATAATAATAATTCATCGGTGTTCGTAACATTCACATTGCGATATTTATGAAGAATAGTGTTTGAATGTTTTTTGAGGTGTATATATGACAGCAATTATAAGAATTCAAAGTTGTTTTTATATCAGGGGAACGTTTAATTGGGACTTATGACATAGATTACCGATTTCATGCATCATCCATTCCGTTCATAATAAATAATTGTTAACTCAGGGATAAACTATTCTGATATAAAAAAGCAAACTTTACTCCTACTTAATCTTTTACTCTTACTTCAATAAATTTATCCCAATGCTAATCAATGGAGGCGTTCATACACAAAACTTATGTACTAACGCCTCCATTGATTAGCATTGTGAGAACCCTCTCAAAGTGGCAGTAAAAGATAAAGTGAAAGTTAGGTCTATGAACCAGGCATGAATGTTGTGACCTTTCAGAATATACATAATTTTTTTCTGCAGAAAAGGAAAATTGAAACCTGTTGCAAATAAAAACTTATATGAATTTTGTGGTCAAAGAATAAAAAATTGAAGGTTTGATTGATCAAAGAAAATAATGTTGTGACAAAAAAATAAATAATGAAATATGATGTAATATGAACAAATGTTGAAACCAGGTTGAGTTGAGTGTTCTCATGACGTTTCGATCGCTGGTATGAGCAGTCGCCTTCCGTTAGTCGAGCCGAAGTTTGTCCATTCTTTGGATGATTGGTTAAACCATTGCTCCTCCATGTGTATGACCTCGGCTCAAAACCATTCAATGCATTGATGGTTTGTCCAAACATGCTCCGCTATTCCCATTGCCGTGGTTTTTCCTCGTTGTGTGTTTCTATTGTTTTCAAATATCCTCACTTCCAATAGTCTTCTGGTTTTTCCTATGTAAGATTTGCCGCACTCGTATGATACCCGGTAAACGCAGTTGTTTTTGTCGCTGTTTTCATTCGATGGTAGAGTTTTTGTGAGCTGCCTGCGTATTATGTTCCTTGGTCGCTAACAGACTTTGACGTATTTCCTTTTGAATCTCGATCCTTTCTGAAAGTCATTTCACATGGAGGATGGAAAGAACGTGTTGTTCCGATTTCTCCTTCGGTTCCACGTGGCCAATGTTTGATCCAATAACTTCTTCGAATAGCCGTTCTTCTGAATATCCTTCCTTATGTTGTTCAGTTCTTCGTCGATACTTCCTTTGTTACTACAGAGATTGACTGTCCGATCAGCCAGAGACTTGACGATTTCCCGCTTCGTAGATTGATTATGGTTGGATTGCTCATTCAGATATTGTCCAGTATGCGTCGGTATCCTACGGAACAAGGTTTCCCATATATTTCTGGTCCTCTTCAGCTCCATGTCGATAAATAATAGTTTGCTCTTCGATTCTTCTTCCGTTGTGAATATGCTAGTGGGACTCACGTTATTAGGTATTCTAGAAAGGCGTCTAATTTTGCATCTCCTCGGTTCCATACTATGAACGTGTCGTCGATGTATCCCAACCAAACTCGGGGTTTCTTCTTGGCTTGTTTGATGGCGTATGCTATCATTCCATATAGATGTTGGCTGTAACTGGTGACAGTGGTGATCCCATTGGTAGTGCTTCATCCTGGGTGAAGAAACGATCCTTCAAGTGGAAGTAGCAATTCTGAACGCAGCACTGGAAGTTTCGGAAATATGTAATGGGCATCAAGAATTATAAATTATGGTTCTGAAATCTGATCGAGTGATAGCTATACTCTTGTATGTACTCTATGAAACATATCGTATGAAATATGTTACGACACTCAGAAACCTCAGTCATCACTTGGCCTCACAAGACTTTTTCTTCTAGGCGCACTCGTAGAGTGCATAAAAAAAAGAAATAGAATCAATTTAAAAAATCCCGCAACTAAGTTTTTCTTCGAAAAAGTTGATGATTCAATAGCGAGTTGTTAAGTCGAACAGGCAAGCTCTCCAAGTCATCTATTTCGATATATGAAATATTTTTATTACTGATCCTACATAGTCTATTCCATGGTTATCCCTTCGAAATGTTCTGGTGCGTATATTGATTATTATCATTCATAGGTAGATTAATGAAAACTACAAGGTTGTACACAAACGATGAGTCTGGAACCTTCGGTGTAAAAGTTGAAACTTCAGATCAATTATCGTAACACCAAACTGGTATTATTTGCACTCTCGACGCGCGATTCGCTTACAAGGTTAGTATCTTCAAGAGAAGAAAAGAAGTATCAATATTCTTCTTCCGGTCATTTCATGATTTTCTCGATAGTAAGTGGTTTAATATACAGCCGTATTTGCAGCTTCTGCCCATTTTTTTGCTGAGATTAGCATCATGTAACATTTTTTTTATTGCAGAGTACTTGGGAAACTCCTTTCATTTAGATATGCCCAAAAACTGACAAGGTTTAATTTCAACGTGAAACAACTACATCAGTTACAATTGTGGACATAAACGAATCCATATAAATTGAATAATGAGTGAGAGTGAGCTGCATCATATCAGGAACTTCAACTTCAACACTCCCTTTTTATATGTTGCTTCTCCTTTGTGACTGCTCAAACCCTTGGTCGAGGAATCTGCTATCATCTCATTCGTTGAAACTTTTATGACATTGATTTGTCCATCCATTTGGTGTTCACATTTAGGGTATTTTCCGTGTTGCATCT
Source organism: Zygogramma bicolorata (assembly GCA_032362365.1). Lineage (NCBI taxonomy): Eukaryota > Metazoa > Arthropoda > Insecta > Coleoptera > Chrysomelidae > Zygogramma > Zygogramma bicolorata. Next base: position 80,420 of record JAVJAQ010004357.1, on the reverse strand, counting down.
CAGTCTTATGCTGCTCTCTTTCTATATCTTGTTCAATTCCAACAGTTTGATTTAGCACGAGTGGTCTCGGTAGTGCAGTGGTTAGCATATCTGCCTTTCAAGCGGAAGGCCGGGGTTCGAATACTCGCCGGGCCACCGTGCTGGGTAATCGCACGTTAAAAGGTAAGGCCTTGTTGATCTATTGCTCGCACAAGTTTCGACTTCTGAGGGTTGACGTTCGTCAGCTGGTTAACGAAAACGAACAATGTTAGAACAATTTTTTTTAGAACTTCATCCTCACTTTCGACTGGTTTGGTGGGTATCATTATAGTAAAGCCCTTTATCATCCATTGTATCTGGTTGTCTCTTAGGTATTCCACCCAATTCTATTTCATGTTCATGTATTTGTATGTTTTCGAATTCGCAGAAATTTTCTTCATTTTCGATACTTCTGACGTACATTTTCATTACGTTAAATATGACATCTCCTGATTTTGTTATTACTTTTGTTGCATTTCTATCAAACGATATCTATTCGAATTTTCGCAACAGCCCTCAAAAACTAGTGCTCAAGATTTTGGATTCCATTAATTCCTTTTCTCTTCTGGTATGTGCATGTATGCGGTGCATCCAAAAATTTTCAAAATATTCAATTCAGGTTTCTTTTTTCCTAAATATTCCTTCATGCCAACATTTATATATTTCTTTCCATTATAATAATAATAGGTCTTTATTTTCCATATGAGTTAGTGCATACAATATATTCACACGTATATATATATATATATATATATATATATATATATATATATATATATATATATATACATATATATATGATAAAAAAATGAAAGAACAACAGAGACCAACCTCATGGGAAAACGCCGAAGATCAGATGATCAGATGAACTGGTGTCACACGAAACCCCTGTTATTATTCTTATCTGTCCGGAGTGATTGAATATTAGAGGGTGTTGCTTTCTCAACAAGATTTCGGAATTCTCAAATTCCTCAAGTACTTTGGATTTGTTTTTCAGGAGCTGAACGAAAGATGAGTTACAGTTCCTTTCATGCAGCCTATGTAGACATCATCTTCAATGGAACTCTTGATATCCATTCCATCAACTATACCAGCTTTCAACCGTTTAATATTTCCCAGACTGAGATGATCAAGACATTTGCACTCAATACTGTAGAATAATACGGTATGCAATCTAGTTTCTATAACTCATCATCGGTACATTTGGCTATCGCCATCAAATTGCCAGTGTTCTTATCTCTCATTCCATAACGATTTTCATTCTCAAAAATGGTTATCATGACCTTTTTTGCTAACTGTTCACATAAAATGAGGTTGAACTTGAGTCCTGGAACAGATCTAATACCTCTTATTGGTGTCTGAACTTTATTTACGTTCATCTTCAGCACCACCGATGTTTCTCCTATACATGTTATTGGAAATTGTTCTCCTGAAACTGTTATTACAATGCCATATCGTAAACAGGTTTCATATTTCGAAGCAAATTCGAGTTACCCGTTAAATGAACTGATGCACCTGAGTCCACGCACCAATAATTTCTATTCAAATTCTCAGTTCCCAAGGCTGTTATAATCAATCCCGATTCGGATTTCTTCATTTCTGAACAGGCTTTCGGAAGGCGACATGTTTTCGATTCATGTCCGAATTTGTGACAATTATGACATTATCCTTTGAATCGTTTTATTCTATTTTCTTGCTGATGCGTTTTCCAGAAGACAAGTGCAGATTCTTCATTTTCACATTATGCAGTTTCAGCTGATAGCAGTCTTTCTTCCACCAAATCTGTTGTCAGTTCCAATCCACAGTTTTCAAGTGCCCCAATAAGAGGTTTGAAATGATCAGGAAAATCAATGCTGCTAACAGTCCGCTCTTGATTTCATTGTCTATAACTCTGAGTTGTTGAGCAATTCTTACTTTTCCATTGACACATTCATCTATTCCTGAACAATCAGCGTAACGTACAAGTACTAATTGTCCTATATGACTGGCCACTCTCGAAAATCCTTCGGATTCCTATACATTTCTCAGACGTTCCTAGACCACTTTTTCTGTTCAGGGATATGATTTCCTCATAAATTTGAGTTTTCACACCAGATACGATTGCTGCTCGTCTGTTATTCTTATCAGTTCTTTGTTCACTCTCATCTCTGTTTCCTTCAACATATTCCCACGATTTGCAATTGTTCAAATGGATATCCATACTATTCTTTCAGTTAATGTAATTCAACCTACCATCCAACTTTTCGAATGAAGGTGGAACTGCGGTATTAGACATGGATGACATCACAGGTGCTTGAATGCAGGAATATACACTTACTATATATTTTGATAATGGTTTCCACAAATTTCACAAACTCCAGTTCTGACTTTTCCACTTAGAATACTGGTTCCCTAACCTTTTGTGGTAATTGGGGAACTCCTACTATTTATAAATACGCAAAAACTGACAATGTTTATCTTTAAGGTAAAAAAACTACATTAATATCAATTGTGAACATAAATGTATCCATTCAAAAAAATAATGAGTGAGAGTGAGATGCATCATATCAGGAACTACTATTCAACACATTGACACCAAAAGTCACTCATTTTTTTTTTGCATATTGCTAACTACCAAATTTCGTCTCATACTAACCACGGAGGTTATTCATTCAAAACTTGTCATATTCAGTTGTAGTGGTTCAAACAATCATTTTTTCAACCATTTAACTCATATGGCACGAGTTATTCACGACGTATCAACCAGATTCAAAAGGACGTTGTTGAATTCTGTTTATTTTTGTGTTTTCTGGATGGTGAAGTCGACTTTGAAAAAAGCTCTTCCAAAAACAATCTCTCGTATTTTTTTGCAAGTATAGCAATTTGTAGATGACACGAAAATATCCAAATTGTATTCTGAGGATATTTGTCGGAACCCTAATAGTCATAACCGATTGACAATGTGAAAAGGATGAGAAAATCTTTAGATTTTGAGAGATTTATCATGTGGAAGATTTCCTCAGTTGAATAATCCTTCACTTTCATATCTTTTTTCACTGCTATATTTAGTTTTCCGATGTGATCGATATATTTGCTAGAATCATCTTGATTATTACTGAAAATCCGGAAAAAATGTTTTTTTAGAGCACTTTCAACAATTGTAACAATATTTTTTAGCTCTCATTGGGAATAACGCCACAAATCCGATCTGATCGATGAATAAATACTCATTCGTTTATAGCCTACAACACATTGCTGTTGGTGAACACTGTTCTTAGTCTCCCCACCGAGCAACCTTCTTCATTGTTTCATTAGAGCCGCCAATGTCCGACCGTTCCACGTCCTACATGTCTTTCTCCAGATTCCCTTGTCCTGTCAGGACCCTCTTTCTCGTCCTTGTCCTTGCGTTGGCTGTCTATACCCAACTTTGGATATTAAGGAAGTGTTCTACTACATGTTATGTCATTTGCATGGGTTTCTCTGCCCTTGTTTAGTTGCCTAATCCTTCCTACCGTTATCTCTTCTGACTGTTTTTGGGTCAAGAATTATAAAGGCTAATTTGTAGAGTGAATCTGAGATAGATGATGAGTTCAACGAGCAGAACCGAAGATTTTCAGAATCAGAAAAGATTTTGAAAAAATAAACAATTGAAAATATTGGATTACTCAGCCATTTTTTTCTGGGGAGATTCAATTATGAAGAGTTCATTAACAAACAATTGACATATTCACAAGGTACGATCAAAATTCACCCCATGGGTCACGAAATTTCATGAGACTACTATTCAAACTCAGTAAATGGTTGAATAATAAAATCGATACTGACATTCGGAGAGTTAGATGTGGCTTTCTTTCTTGAAATCACTGTATTCACCATGATTCCAGGCAGGTTTTGATTTTTCAAGGATGGATATACCTGATAATTGAGCCAAAGCCCAGGACTAGTAACTAGGAATTCAACAAAAGCAAGTCGATGAACACTATGCAGTCACAAATTCTGCTAAGAAAATAAAGTTATCCACGCTCAACTCAGAGTTTGAATTGAACTAACCGATACTTGATGAATATTCATATTCAACAAAAAATATTATTGTTATATGTACGAATCTCACTAACACTGTTATAGTCTGTTTTAAGAATAGGGTAGAGTGAGTTACGCTGAAATATTGCCGTTGTATATGCGAATTTACTCTACGTTATTCTTGAAATATAATATTCGATTGATTTGATTGATTGATTTCATTGTACAATTTCAATATTACCTACATACTGATACTATTATGGTGGTATCATCTGCATAGATGAATGACGATGTGATTCAATGAGGTGAAAGAATAATGTAGAGAAAGAAACGGTTTCTACTCATCATCTAGCATCATTTCGAGTTGAATCCATATGACTTTTTCAAATTGTCTTGATCAGAAATTGATTGATTGATTCTTTTGAATTTATGGATCATAAGCGGTAACCATATATTTTTAACGTAATAAGCCCTAGATGCCCAAGTGCTTTCCGGATACTTGGTAGCAAAAAGACAGGTCAGAAGGCTTTCACAAAACCAACCATTTCGTTCTTAGATTTCAAGCAATCGAACTGCCAGAATCTGAAAATATTTCGAAATCAACAAACGATGATCATCCCAGAGCAGTTACAAATTATTCTTCCTCTAAAGATATTCATCGATATTTTTAGTTTTGAATGTCATAAATATTTCACATAAACCTCTTTGAACCAGTGAACGAGATTCCTAATATATTGATTTGGGTGTTGCACAAAAAAAAATTGATAGTATATGAAAAAGTATTCATCTGAAATCGTTCATTAATAAATAGAGAACTCAATTTCATATTTGTATATGGTTTGGTGCCACGACTGTTCTTGATTTAAGTGTTTTCGTTCCCATTTTCCATATATTCGTTTACAAACTTTCACGCGAGACACCCCTCGATATCAGAAACTTTTTGCTAGGGAGAAAAGTTCATTTCAATTAGCTATTTTAATGTAATTGCACGTGACGTGAAATAGGAAAGTTAAATTGGGTATTAAACAAAACCGAGTTGGTATAATACTAGAAGTGTGATTTTGGTTTCCAGGCATTGTTTCAAAATTTTCGTTTCCGATAAAATTTGCTTCTACAAGAAGTGATTTCTTCTGTATGATTTCATTTCAGAATAGTAAGAAAATATTTCATGTTATCACAATAAACAAATTTGAAATATTTGCTACTGACACATTCTTCCAGTTCGGGAGGCTATTTCATTATTCTTTACCCAATTCATGACATTATCTGTAATCCATTTCATTGCATGGCAGAGTTAGCTTGCCAAATGATGAATGGCAATTCTCTGGCGGATTTAATAATTTTGGAATAATATCCGTTCATTGTAATGCCTCAATATACTTTTTTCGCAAATCACTAGGAGATTTTGACATTCCAGACATCAATTTATTGAGTAAAAAGTCAAGGTTTCTACTGTGAGGAAATTATACTTCCTTACTGTAAAGAATCGTAGTTTGTACAACAAGAGTGGGAGCAGAAAAATGATATGTTACTACTCCCTCACGTGAAATATGCTCATTTCTTTATAGTTTACTGAATGGATAACTAGGCGATTCCAGCCAACTGAATCTGGTAGCCGGTAAATTCTTCGAGAACAATTATTCGAAAACAATTATTCGAATACAATTATTCGAATGCAATTGTTCGAATATAACAATTATTCGAAGAGTACAATTTTTCGAAAACAATTATTCGAAAAAAATTATCCGAAAATTATTTTAGTTTAATAAATTGAAAATAGATAGAAAGAGGTAAAGGTAGCGAATACGGTAACCTCACCGATTTTCTTGAAATTTGCACAGATGATTCAGAACACTATAAAATCATCATAACCATCGAAATTTTTGTGCGGAAACCATACCTTTGGAAGTTATGACAAGATGACATTCGACAAGATGTTGGCAAGTATCTGTAATTCCTAATTATGTTAGTTTAGGTTGGTTTAGGCTAAGTTAGGTTCGGTCAGGTGAACTGAGGTTAGTTGATTAGTTAGCTAAGGTTGGCAAGGTTAGTTTTCGGAAGATTAGGGTAGGTTGGTTGGGGTTTGGTTAGGTTAGTTAGGTTGGGTTAGATTAGGTCGCAAATTTTTTCAAACATCATTTGAAAGTTTATAATTGAAATTCGTTTAGGCTAATAGGTTAGTAAGGTTGGTTTAGGTTACGATAGTCACATTAGGCATTCCAGATCACGTGATGTCTCGGTGGCTAACACAAGTTTTGACCAATCACACACTCGTTTGCAGAAAACAAACGATAGTTTCTGGGGGGCAGATGGCGCCGTATTGGTTCATTTCGATTCATTTGATATTTTTATTAATACACAATTTAAAATTTGTTTTCGAATTCGAGTGATTGCTTTCGAATAATTGTTATCTTCGAAGAATTACTCTTCGAAGAATTGTTTTTCGAATAATTGTATTCTGATAATTGTTCTTCGAAAAACTGTATTCGAATAATTTACCTAGACCCACTGAATCTTCATGATTTTATATCCAAACAAGGTTGAATATGAATGCTACCAATCAGAGAGAACAAAATATTTGGTGACCGGGGACAATATTGAAGGAATATCAAAAAGTTTGTTTCCAAATTATGTTTTTGTTTCTCGTCGCCCAGAATGCTCTCTGGATACTTGATCATTAGCTTATGTGGAAAGTGTATGTTGTAATTTTGATGATGACAATTTTCAGGAATACAATACTTACATTACATGAATGAATATGACAAACGTCTTCATCAAAGTCCTGCTGAACTCTTACTGAGAAGAAAAAAGAATTAAAGTGACATGAAAACTCCCTAGCAATATAAATGACGAACAAAAAATCAGTTCCAATAGAAACATATATGATTTCAATGACAAGTAATTAACATTCCAATGGAAATTTCATACTTGGATGTGAATATATCAATATAGTGTAACTTCTACCAGTTATTATTACCAACTTAGTTATGATTATGAGCCGTCAAAATCAAAATGTTCCTAATATCGAATGATATTCATTTCATTCAATACTCGAAAAAGTATTACTGACAATTAATCAATCAAAAGACGGTTTTCGTTTCGTTCCTTTCACAACAATCAGATTACCCAGTCTAGTCTCATACAGCAAAATGTATGGATTTGACCTTTATCAGGTAATAACTCACATACAGGTGAACCTTAGATGTGTACTGGCCTCGTAATATAACCCTTGATATATTTCTTGGGGAGGTAACATGAAACATGGATAGAGTTTGCTCCTTCTCATCGGGTTCAATTCAAATGATGTTATAGGTATAGCCGAATTGAATGTTTCACTAGTTGAATTGATGGCATGAGCTTTGGACAGCAAAGTTGAATTGAAAACCTATGACACATATATAATATGTCTTTCTGCTTACAGTGTGACTTGCTGGATTCAGTTGAAATAATAGGAGGGCTCCTACTGATTTTGCTGTATATAAAATAATAATTTCAATGTCATGAACATTTCAGGAAAATAATCATATTTTTATTTTGCAGTAAATAGTCTGATTCAGGGTTAATGATACTAATGACGTCGATAATGCGGAAACCAGTCAACAAGTTGAAAGTACGTTGAATTAATATCTTATATAACACTTTCCATACTCTTTGCTAGGGTGGTAGTCGTTTAATGTTGTATGACTGTGTAGACATACTGAAGAAATATCTCCAAGCAATATCCTGATCTGAAATAATATCATTTTTGATCATGTAATGCTCTTCAATACTTCTCCATAAAATTGTCGCTCCAGGAAAAAAATTATTTAATGGTAGATAATCGTAAGAAAATTTTGCTAGTTGTTTGTATCAGCCTATTCAGCCTATCAGAATATTTGTGTTATTCAGAATGGTTAGTATATCGATTTCATGTACTTGTTTCATGACGTGTTGTACAATCAAATGATAAGATTTCAAGTATGTCCCATTTCAGATTCAGATTTCACGTTCTCCAAAGAGAGCAATTTTCCTTGATGATCAGCAGGCTCACCTCACTGGAATTCCAGAAAAATTGGCATTCGTCTTCATAGTAGAATGCTCGAGTATAACCTTTATTTATTCTGTAATCAGCCAACACACCTGTGTTTTTTAGGGGTTGCTTTTGGCAATGATTTGGACAGCAAAGTTGAATGAAAAACCTATGGCACTTACTATATCATATCTCTTTCAGCTTACAGTGTAACTTGAAGAGTTCAGTTGAAATAATTAGGAGATTGTTCAGATTCTGCTGGATATAAAATACTAATTTTGGTGTCATGAAATCCATTTTCACATAAAACAATTACATTCCTATATAACCTTTTTTAGGGGAAATCGGTATATTTGCTTCGATAGGCCATATTTAAAAAAAGAGAAATTGACATTATTTTGTTGATTATGTGTCTTTTTTTTTTTCAATTGGGAGATTGAATCAGAAAATATATCGAAAAATTTATGTTCTTTCCCTTGGCCATGTTTCGGAAGCTAGTCTGCTTATTTTCACAAGCCATTAGGCTAACATGACTTATTTATCAATAGTTCCAAGTTTTGATTTCGAAACAATCTCCTTCGAACTGACCCTTTCCAGTTCGACTTCTCTTTCCAGAAGAGGTTCCAACATTGATCTATATTTAATTACTCAATTCCTAATGAAAAAAACGATCCCTAACTGTTAAAATAATATTGTAGTATTGTTTCCTGCAAAAAAGTGCGCCGTAATAACATCTACAAAATAAGTCCTATGCAAAAAGTGCTTAGAGTCATCAGTTAGGCGGTGAATCACTGTTACACAACAATTTTTCAATAATACTTCAACTCACATGCTTCACAAATGCAAATAATAATTATGTATCATAAGTAAATCACTTCAAATTCTTTACTCCAAATGAAACACCAATTTCGTTTCCTATATATTCGACTAATGGATCCCGATATGGAATATCCCATGCTTTATGTATACAGAGTGGTCCAACCAAAAGTATGCACCTAGCTTTTCTCTTCTATTTTTAATTTGAAGCAAAAAGCCATGGACACGAAAAGTTTACTATCGAAGGGGATACACTTTATAATTTTTCTTCAACCTCTGCCTTTGATATAATGATTCGTATGTTGTCAAGGTAGTCTGGAAGTTTTTCGATATCTGATTCGTCTGTAATATGAAACACCAACCGCAGGACCTCATCAACACAACATTTCAGATATTAATTTCAAGAAAATATACAATATTGTATGGCAAAAGGATCTCTTGAAGTCACATTAATTCAACAATAATTCAAGTTTATCGATAAAGGGACAAACTTGACTTTTACAGTGGTAATTTTCTTGTGGTTGTCGATGAGGTTTTATATGCCACCTCAATTATGAATGCTGCTGTTTCACAGGGATCAATTCCTGTACCCACATCATTTTCATGTCATTCAATGGAGTTTCAACAACTCACCGAAATTCAATACTGGCAAAACTCAAGCGTGCTTTGAGAAGAGACAATTTCGAAGAAAACCGATCTGTCGTAATCGCCTTTGTCATGAATACTCTATTGTAAGTTAAGCATATGGAACCAATTTATACAATTGCTTACAAAACCCCAGTTTTCTTTGTCTCGACAAGATCTTCGAATATCATCTGCTTCTGATGATATATGAAAACCGACTTATTCTGAAACTGTTCTTATGCATAGCATATAGCACCATAATATACATTGAAACTGGTGGATTTTTGTTCAGAAAAAAAATTAATCGTTCTGATATTGAAACTTTTGGACTAGCCAACTTCTATGGAACGAAACAGAAAAAAAATTATCATTTGAAGATATTCGACTGTTCCATCACGGTTGATCCAAGGAGTATAGTCCTTCCATCTCTTTGTTATAAGCTTGAATACTCTTAGATCTTCATTGCCTCTTTTTCGTATTCCCTTAGTCTTCGGAAAGTGAAGTTGATACCAATTTGTATCTCTCTTCCCGTTTATCATAGGATGTGCTTTGAACATTTCAGGAATTAGATCACACTCGAATTTTACAGTGAATATTGAAGTTTGGCGGTAAATCAAACACTGCAGGGTTAATGATACTTATGACCTCCAGTCAGTCCGGAACCGATCAACAAGTTGAAAGTCTGTTGATTCAATATCTTATTCAAAACTTTCCATAGTTTTTGACAGGGTGGTAGTTGTTAAATAATAATATCTGTGTAGACATACTAAAGATGGCTCATTGCTTAGAATGAAAAAAAGTATCTCCAAAGAATATCCTGACCTGGATATTATCAATTTTGATCATGTGTTGCGTTTCGATACTTCTCCGTAAAATTCGCGCACCAGGAAGGAAACTGATTTAATGGTAGATGGTCATAAAAATAATGTGAAGCAATGAAAATACCCTTCGACAATTCCCTTGATACGGTTTGTAACACAAAATCATTAGTTAATCTACAACTGATAAGTAATGATTATGATTTGACACTTTTTTGAATGTTATAATGACGTTTATTAGCGCACTAGTGCTTTTTTGAATCTATTACCGCATTAGAACGGTAATAAGATAGGAAATGAATTTCAACCAAAATAAATCGTTCATTGAATGAATGATATTCGTTTCAGGAATGCTATCTTATTAGTATATTTCTTGATATCGACGTTTTGCTTGATTAGAAATCCTATCCTCAACATTGAGTAATAGCACCAAAGAGATGAAGGCTTCTGTAATTTGCTTGGTTTATTGAAGTATACTAGCAATCCCTTTTCATTCTTCAATTAACAACCTTCCTTTTTCTGCACCATTTTTCATACCAAACTTGTCACCTAATTTTCAATATCGGATGGCAGATCATCTTCATTGAAGACATTTTCACTCAAGAAACTTAACGATGGTTCTGGATGTCGATCTGACAATTCAATTCGACATCAATAAACGGCTTTGTTTATACCTACCTACCAAGTGGAATATCAATGAGGTACATTCAAAGATAGTTATGAAAACGTTGACAGTTGATAAAATCAGATGAATTTGGTTCGCAACACGTGGGATACTACATTATTAACGTCGTGCAATCCTCACACGCGTGCGTTAATAACGTCTATATCCCACTTGCCACGTAAATGACTATTATCGATTTTATCTACTAAAAAGTGTTGTTAAACCAAATGATAAAATTTGAAATATGTTTCATTTCAGATTCAGATTCCACGTCCTACTGAAAAAAAAATCTCCTTGATGATCAACAGGCTCACCTCACTGAAATTCCAGAAGAATTGGCATTTTTTTCTTCATAGTGGAATGCCAGACGAATATAATCTTTAGTTCTTCTGACACAGCCAACATATCAGTGTTTTTAGGACTTGCTTCTGGCAACTTCAAGAATTTCAAGTTCTTAATGAATTTCGATTCTATCTTTCTCTGACGAAGCTTTCTGAACATAATGTGAAAAGTTCCCGTCTCTTCTTCACTTGTCAAAAACAATTCCCATTTTCAAAAAGGGTGATCGTGAAATAATTGTCAACTACAGAGCAATATCCATCGTGAATCCAATTTCGAAAATTTTTGAAAAAAGTGTTTGTGAAAAATTGACCGCCTTTCTTGAAAAATACAAACTCCTAACGAATTGTCAGTATGGCTTTCGTGTCGGGCTCGATAGAGAAACTGCAACGTCGGATCTTATCCAGTATATTTATCAGGAAATAGATGAAAACAAATTCGTTTCGGGAATATTTGTTGATCTATCCAATGCCTTCGATACTCTCAGTTCGGAAATATTGGGGTCTTAGTTGATGGCACTTGGAATCAGAGGGTATGTTAATGATTGGCTTGTTTCCTTCACTAGAGAACGTGAAATGATTGTAAAAATTAATCAATGCTCGTCACAAAAATTCCTAGGAACTCCTCAGGGGAGCGTTCTGGGACCGCTTCTTTTTTTTCTGTATGTGAATGATCTTTCCGATTTTATAGAAGAGGGTACATACCTTGATCATGTATGTGGATGACACAAGTGTGGTTGTCTCAGAGCGAACCCTTGAAGAAATGATATCCAAAGTAAAAACAGTTACTGAACAGTTTTCGTGGGGTGTTCAGTCAATCATTTGTTAGTGAATCAATCGAAAAAGATTATTATGAGGTTCACAAAAGGTATGGGAAGGGCCAATTATGACATAGCCCTCGATGATTACGTACTAAAATATAGTGAAGGAGAGAACTTCCTTGGAACTCTGTTGGATTCTGAAATTCAGTGGGCTGATCAGATTAACATGGTTTGTCGCAGACTGAATAGTGTTTATTTTGCTATATATTCTCTCAAAAACACTCTTATTAGGCGTGTTCTGATGAGTGTTTACTATACTATGGTGTATTCAGCTCTTAGTTATGATATCATTTCTTGGGGAAAAGCTAGTGAGTGGATAGACGTCTTCAGAGCGCCGAAGAGAATTATAAGACTGATATTCGATATAGATTTTGGACAAACACGCAGATTATGTATTCGAAGATAACAATATTCTTATTATTACGGGAATCTATCTCTTAAAAATTCTGTTGCACATTCATAAAAATATCAGTGATTATAAAACTCATTCTCAAGTTCTTAGCTACGATACACAGAATAAATAAAAAAATTGTCAAGCTAATTTCAACCATTTGTACTACAGAAGGTCATCTGAATGGGCTGGTGTTCACCTCTATAACCTATTGCCGTGCCATCTCATGGGTCTCTCTTCGAGGAAATTTAAAAGTGAATTGAAAAAATTTCTCATTATGGAGTACTTCTATAGTTCATATGAATATATAAACCAATGACAATGTATGATCCGTATCTTCATATGGTTCTTCAAAGATGATTCATTTCACGGTCATGTTTTATTTTTGCTTTTTATATTCTTTTGTTGTGTATATGTGTATATATGTGCATACTTATATAATTTAATTGTGCACTGAAATGATGAACTCGAATATTGTAACCAATGATAAAAAAGGTAATATATATCTATCTATATATCTAATGTTTGGTTTTTTTCGTTTGAACCTAGGAATAGAAAGTCTGAATGTGATTCAACCAAATGCTATAAAAGTGAACGTAACATCACAAAAGTTTGAGAACTTTTCATTGATCATTTCAGCTGACCTCAAAAAACACAAAGTTTAGCAATATTTGCAAATGTTGCGATCCTATTAATTCAGGCATCTTATACTCCGAACGGTTCATCGGAAGTTCATCCGTACATTCATTTTCAACCCAGTAAACTATCAATAATTCATTTCCAAATCGCTCCAGAGATATATTCACATGACATGGGATGCCGACCCTGTTAGAGAGCCAAGTTGCTTATGTTCTGTAATCAATAGATTCATATACGCCATGGCCATATCTGCATGCACACACACGATCCTGAGGGCCAGGGTGGGTGGGGAGAAAGGCCAAAGTGATGCTGTGTGGACCACCGGAAGCGGAAGGGACCATGCTACCAGAGAGGTGGAATAAGGAATTGATTGTACACCGACCATGCCTTATTCCTACTGAATATGTACAAGGATTTGCCGTCCCTCTCTCGTGTTCGTTCCATTTTCCTTACGAATCAGTTATTATGTGTCTTGGAATTCACAATGTACCTGGGTTCCTGTTTGGATATCAGCTTCTGCAATTAATATGCGCATGGTTATCAATGCTATGATTGTAGAATCCCCATTCTCATTATGAGGTTTGAAAAGTTATATCAAATCATATGTGATCCTAAAATGTTACATCATTATTTGTATAGTGTAATAGGAGACTAGGATACTAGGATAGAGTAAGTTTTGTGAAACTATATAAAAAGCGAACTTCTATCGATACCATGCAATAACCTATAGATCATAAATTTTCAAAGCTTGAACCAATAACGTGAACATCATTTGAAGAATCAAACATAGAATGGAATAATTGATAGAACTGTATTTCCAAAAAGGTGAAGATGCTGATGAAATAAACGATTGAGAGGTATCGGGACAAGTATTATGAATGATGAATGGTGTTTCATTTGCACCACTCATCTGATACTTTTTCTTCATCTATACCATATTTTTTGTCGCTGTCCTATTGCTTGGGTATTTTTTATCATAGAGCCATAGTGAGAGGAAATGGAGTGAGAACGATAAAATGAGATTCAAAACCGAAAAATGAGTTGAATTTGACAATTGGAATACTGCTACAAAGCAGAACCTCTCTGTTTGATCACTTTCAACTGAACATTTTTCTATAGCCTTCAAATAATCGACGGTTATTAGTAGTGAGATGAGAGACAAATTGTCGAATCAATGAGAATAAATTCCAAGACTCATTTATTAGTGAAATTTTATGAAGAATAATAAACATAAAACTTACTCAGTATCCAAATAAAAAACTATTTTCAGAAGCTTAGTACGGAATCTCGTATAGAGTACGAAAAGGAAAAATTACTAATGATGCAAGGGAAGAAGTGACGAGCAAAATGCAATAAACTTGAATATTTCGGTTTCGACCAAGACGCCGTAGACTTTATGAGAAGCTTTTTAAGTAATCGCACTCAGTCCGTGAGCCTTGAAAATGTTCTTTCTCGAGTTTTGGACAATAATTATGGTGTACCCCAAGGTTACATTCTTGAACCCCTTTTATTCAGCCTTTATATCTCAGACTTTCACGAATATATGCAACATTGCACCATAAATCATTATGCTGACGATACGCAAATTTATTTATCGTTTCCGCATGGAAATTTAAAAAAAGCTCAAGAATGCATAAATCAAGATCTTGATTTACTATATAATATATCTTGCGCACACAACTTGAAACTGAATGCCAATAAATCTTTATATATGTTATTTGGCCCGAAATAAAAAATAGACATAATTTCAAACCAGATCGAAATCACCATAAACGAAGATATTCTTCGGTTGGCTTCCGTTAGTAAAAATCTGGGTCTATGGATTGACTCTGATCTTAGATTCACCAAGCATGCGAGCCACCTATGTAGTACGTCATATAATTTTCTCAGGCAGCTCTTTCCTAACAGAGACATTCTTTCTACTCAACTCAAAATCAAACTGTGTGAAACACTGATAATCTCCAAACTATCACATTGCGACTGCGTTTACGGCCCTGCACTTACTCAAAATGACTCTCTTCGTATTCAAAGAATACAAAACTTGTGTTTGAGATTTTCCTATGGTATACGGAAATTCGATCACATCAGTGAAAAATTAGAGAACTCAGGATGGTTACCACTAGAAAAACTACGGACATTGCATCTTCTCACTAACACACACAAATTCCTAGTTACAAAAAAACCAGATTATTTGTTCAATAGATTAGTTAGTTTCTCCCAAGGTAACTACCTCATAACTCGTAATGCCTTTGTCTTGGTTATTCCTAAACATAACTCTGCGCTATTTACTCGTAGCTTCTCATATAACTCTGCTAAACTCTATAATAGATTGCCTGGTGAGTACAGACATTACACGATTAGGAATTTCAGAAAACGCTTGAAACTTCTTCTGAAAAACTGGTAGTACTTGCCTTTTCAGTTGATTTCACTATGATTATGGTTTCACGAGAAGTCTGATATTTTCTGAATCTATATTGTCTGCGATATATTCTTACTATAATTGAGTCCACTAACTCGTAACATGATATTCATATAATATAAGGCCTTAATACTTTCTCTTTTGTCTAACATCATGTAAAAGGTTTTTTCTAATCACGTCATTTTTATTATATTTATTTCGGGTTGATTTGAAAAACAGCTTAAGCTGACAATTCTCCTTTTCATCTAAAATCCATTTCCCGTATACTATTACCAATACTCATTTCTATGTGATTCCAGTGAGTTATATGTATGTGATATATGTTAAATGTATGTGGATATGGGTATACAATCATGTTTTTTTGTATTTTAGAATTTTTTCCAGATGCATACTGGATTTTTTAATATAGTCATATTCATGTTTGGTGACATATGTATAGTTTTCTAATGTTTTAGATGAGTCGATTTATTATCATTAAATGTATTCATCTATAGACAACGAACGAACATCCATCTGTATCTTTCTATATCTGACAAAAAGTTACTTAACACTGAGCGAAAATTGAGCAATATCTCCTGATATACTTCGAGGGACGGCTTCAGGACTTTATGAATTGAAAAAATGGTTCAAACATAACCTACGTTAATTTATATGAAAAAAGACATCTACGTACCAATATGTAGTCTAGGGCCAAATCTCCTAAATTAAATTCAGAAATAGCTCCCTGATATCACAGGAAATTTGCACGAAATATCTTGGCATAATAACTGATAGCCACCTCATGCCAACTACCTTGTAAGAAATTGCGCTTCGTTCTATATGAATGCAAACAATTATCAATTGTTGAATCACACCAACTATGACATTATTGGATGGGGAGGCATATTATTATCAAGAAAAGCGCATATGAAATCAGTTAAAATCACTGAAAAACAAACCACTGAAAGTCATGTGATATTCAGAATATTATTTTTCCAATTGAGACTTTATATCATAATGCATTTGATGTGAAACAGGTGTTTGTCAAACTAGGTAGCTGTCATATCGTAGCATCAGTCATATGCACCTGAGAGAACTTGTTATCCACTTTCATTTTTGTGAGAGGATAAATTCAGACTGGCTATTGAACAGCATAGCTACTAATGAATTGGTCGAATAGTATAAAACACTACGCCAGAGATGGAGAATGAAGTATTATTGTATTGCTCAAAACATACTTCAAGTAGTTCATCACCGAGATAACCACTTTCTGATAAGTACTCTTGGGAAATCAATTTCGATTCTTTCATTATTGTAGTAGTACTCTCCCATTTTTTTCTAGTTACACTTGCATTCGATCCATATTCAACCATTGGTATCTACAGAAAACAGTTGACTATAGTATATATAATGAACTCTGGTGGAGATGGTGTTTACCGTGTAGCCACAACGTCATCTTCTGGGTGACCAAAGACTGAAACTGAAGATATTTGAGAACGGGCAGATCGTAAAGCAAAGCTGTAAGAATCAAACCCGTCGTCGGTCTATTTTTTTTATATTAATGCAGATTCATACGAAAGGGAAGTCCTGTAAACCACGGAATAATAGAATCCTTTCTCGTTCGATTGAGAAAAAAATAGATCAGAGGGCAATTTGGATGATTTACGAATTTACGTTATAGAACGGACATTTCATCAAAAATTCCAAAAAAACGTGAAAAATATCTTACTTTTCATAGCATATTTCAGATAATTTGACAGTTCAAGAAAAAATGTATAGTATTCGTATTCATTTTCGTATTCATTTTCAAATACCCCTACCAGGTTTTAGAAAATCGATTCGAGGTATTTGTCGATTCTGAGCGGTTATAATATTTCACGAGTTACCTGTGGACACAAAACTTGAAATATTTTCTCGGATGAAAGTTGTCACCTAATGAAAAAAAATTATACTTTGGAAAAAAATTATTCATCAAAATTGTGATACATACAAAGTATTCAGAATAAATGTCAGTTATTCAGTTTCCTTCTTTTTCAATTAATCACAGCAACCATGGAAAATTTGAAATGTCTCAAGTTCGAAATCGAAACATGTTTCCTTTCAAGAGTTATGTGGACCTAGAAACCTTATATGGATGATGATGATGATGATGATGAAAAATACTTTCGACGGAAATAATTCTGGTCGTAGCAACCAGGGGTCTATCCCAACGAATGAAAAATTGGAGTCCAATGGGGGGGCACCGTAAATAACAACTCGTTGAGTCACTGTTAGAACGGCTGAAAGTCCCTCACTTCATAGAAGCAATTTTGCATAATATGATTGCGATAATACCAACTTGAACTCCATGATAATTGCACCATAATCGAATATTCCATCGATGACTGGCAATAACAAGAGAGAATATGCGAGATATTATTGTGATACATATTATGTCATATGTAAAATAATATCCCACGAATGAGTTCGAGAAAAAGTTACATTTCTTGCGATTGGTTCTCTCTTTCAATCCTTCATCTCCAATATTTCAATCACCTACCCTGACAAATTTTTTTCATCCCATTGAAAAATATCAAGTATCTAACACCAAAAAGGCTGATAATTTGAGCTTTCCTCTCCTGTTTGGTTTCTAATAACTTCGAACTCGAATAGTTCATAAGGGCACTAGGTGAAATCATCGAACTCTTTTTCACAGAGTCCACCATAAATGACCCCTCCTTGTAGTGAATGCCGGTCCTGAATTTTCTCCCAACATTGTGTTTTCCTTCTAGAAACGCAACGCAGAGACCCTTGGAAGGCCCGAAACATATTAGCACGATATGCAAAACAAATGACCGTGGGAAGTAACGTTTACCAAACAATACGAACAGTAAGATTCGATTCAATTATCAGGTAGATCACGTTAACTCAGCATATATTCCAGCACAATGCTCTACTACAAAAACCTCTTTGTGAATTGTTTCATATTCTCAGAATCAGAGTCTTCAACTGAAGATAGGTATCCACATGAAAGCGAATTCTTTCATTCGAAATTGAAGTACTTACTTTTTGCTTCGGACATTTCTCATTTTCAGATTCATGAAGTATTATACGGTTGCTACTATCTGTATTTTTCTCGTTCTGAGAGGTTAGTTTCGTGATGATAAACATTGATGGAAATCGGTAGGAGATGGAAGAAAATCAAAAAAGGTGTATAAAACATCAAACATCCGATACTGAAATTAAAAAATTTTTCTGAAACTATTTCTCTGGAATGTATAGTATTCCTTTGATCCCGACCAACATCAGATTCAAAAAAAAGGAATTTCAGAAAATTATTGAAATATTCAAACTGATAAGCCTATGACATACATATAGGATAGGTTACGAAAAACGAGACAATCCCCTAGATAGCATTTTTTTTAAATTCTATATGCAGTTTCACACGAAAGGAAAAAACTCTAATGTTTAAATAACACCGCTTCAATCAAGAGACAGGAGAAACGAATAAACATTCACTTTGAATTTTTGAAGTTTGAAATCCTCAGGAAAAACCTCTGTCTGCAAGGATTTCCGAAGTTCAGCTTTTCTATTGAAAGAAGATACCTGAACAAGAGAGGTTCTATAGGTCTCCAAGTTCACAACAAAGTGGTGGTAATTCTGTACTCGTCGGGTCATCCGTATACATACTGCCAAGGGTGGAACGATTGACTACAATTCAGATGAGCACTGACCATGAAAATATCTATAGAAGATAGACAATTCACCGACCCTTCTACGATGCTCCAACAAAGTGAGGGAGTCTGTGAGCGAAGGATCACGAACAAAACGGAATGCTTTTCTCTGAATAGAATCAATGAGCTTCAATAGATGTTTTGGTGCCGAGCTCTATACATGAAAAATATATTCCAAAACAAGTCGTATTTGAGCCTTGTAGATCATTAGAAGCTGACGAGATGTGAAATCTTCCTTCGCTCGAAATAGAAATCCAAGCTTCTGGGAAGCGCATTTAGCGACAGATTTCACATGTTTTTCCCATCACAGATTATTACTGATCGTAATTCCCGATATTGAGATACTTGACTTTGTAGAAATAGCGACTCCTAATATATCGCCTTTACTTTGAGAAGAGACATGCCAGGGTTTTTCCAGCATTAAATTCCATCAAGTTGAAGTTATTCTATTATTTTTGCCAAGTCATCATTGATTCTATTGACGTTAATGTTTCCCCAAATTCTTGGTTCTCGTGCTGGTATGGTATGCTCTGAATAATATGTTTTCTCCAGAAAAAATCATTGATACGAAGCAAAAACAAACTGGCCGCCCGAACTTATCCCTGTGGAACACCTGCATTTACTGGAAGAATATCAGATGATACTCCATCAATAACTACATACAGAGACCGATCAGACAAGAAACTCTTTAACAAAACACACTACTGAGGAGACTAATCATAAGACGGCAGTTAAGAAAGTAGACCCCGATGCCAAACTCGCAACAGCTGTTTCTCCGGATTTTTCGATTTAATGCTGACAAATATGAGGAACATACGGCAATATTTCACTGGTTGATCTTTGATGGTGAAATCCGTATTGTTGTTCATTAATTATTCCTGATTTCTCTTGATATTTGATGAGCTTCATATTGATCGTTTTTTCCATGACTTTGGAAATGATAGAAAGCAATGCAATTGGTCTTCAATTACAGGGTAAAGCATTCTTTCATCTTTTAGGAATTGCCTGGACTCTCGCTGTTCTCCAGGAATTGAGAAAAAACTTCCTAGTTATACGAAAAGTTGAATGATTCGCAAAGTCTGGTATCAATTCGGGGGCACACACTTTGAAAACGATTGCTGGGATTCCATCAGATCCTCAAGACTTATTCGTTTTTCTGGTGACTAGGCATTTTCTTAAGAGAAATATGCAGACAACTTGCGGATATGATTTGAAATTACTTCAAATAACTTTTTACCAAAAATGTCAGATGAATGGTTTTATAATCAAACATTTCATTTGGGCATGGCCCAGCTCTTCAGGTTGACTGACAGTCATTCGATATCTGAAGTTAAGCAACGCGGAGCGCGGTTAATACTTGGATGGGTGAACATACAGGGAAATACTGTGTCGAAAGCCCGTACAGCTGCAGCGAAATAGCATATCATAGCTTGCAGACAATGTATCAATGAGCACCAGATATATTGAGGATATGCCGTCCTTCGGAGGGGACGTAAAGCCGTCGGTCCCGAGTCCATGGATGTTGGGCTCGTTAAAGATCCCTACTTCTGGTTGGAATACCAGAGGGTTCGGCAAAATTTCCGGTTGGGGGAAATGTGCTTACTGGCGTCGGTGATTGGCCTTGGTAGCGGAAATAGGCCGACGTTAAATAAAGAATTAAAAAAAAACAAATATTTCATTTCTCATTCAGTCTTTGAATTCTATGATGAATTCTTAGGATATTTTTTTTCAATATTATCAATACTTGGAGCTGAAATGTTTTTGAAAAACTTGATTTCAGAAAATTTCTTCCAATACTTTCTCCCAACTGAACTCCGAATAATTACCTGAGGAGGGTAATCACAGTGAATTTTTTTCATTTTCTAATATAGACATGCGTGTTAATCATAACAAAATTTTGTTGATTTACTTATTCCTTCACAGTTGTTTCTCTTCCAGAAAAAGATGAGCTGAAACCAGAACTCGAAGAGCAGTAAGTGTGGATATAACGAATGAGGACTTGGCTATGATTTCAAAATGGTCTTCCTTTCAACACACTAGAATTTGATGCAAAAAAAAAATCCAACTACATGTCTTCTCAAAAAGATGCGATCTGTTATTGCCATCATACTAATGTCAGGGTTTTTCCTATGAAATTTCCTGTTTTGGGGCTTGGATTATGATCATGGCAAAAATATGTGAGATCAGTTGCCAAAAGCGCTTTTCAATTGGTTGGATTTCTGTTCTGTTCCAAAATATATTCCTGATCCCGCCAACCGATCATGGCTGTTTCTCTGTATGGAGTCAGACATCTGAACAATCAATGGCAAGTTTCCATTCAGAAAAGGAAAAGTCGTCTTGCTGATGATGCTAACTCATTCATGACTCTGAAACACCATAGATAAGTCCGTGGCTTGTTCTCCAATAAATCATTTCACGCTCGTTGCTATCCTGAACGTTGTGAGCCTGGGTACCTATCGAACTCTTCTTTTTTGAGGGGTCGTCTTTCAACAGAACGGTCAAACTTTGGAATTTCCTGACAAGGTAGGTTTTTCCTAGGCTCACAGATCCAAATTTTATGTCAATTTGTATCTTCCTGTGGTTAACGCCATACTCATTACAGGGTTTTCCCTTTCTTGAGATCAGATAAATTTAAAAAAACGCATGTAGAGAAATATTTTTGAATGGATTTTCATTTCATTTCAATTCGTTCGATATTTCATATTTCAGTCCAGGAAAATCCAAATAAGGAGGTTTCGGAAATAATATTGCTTACAGCAGCCTCAAAATGTAAGCCAATGGCTTTTAATTCCAACGACTTTCAAGTCCAAAGAGAAATTTATATTGTTAATGGATAAATGAGGAAAGATGTGGATATCATTTCATTTATTTCTTTATATAAATTTTTTCACCCATATTTCATATTCAATATCTCGATTTTTTGTAATAACATTATTTTCCTTAATTAATCAATCCTCAATTTCATTATTGACCAGATAAATTCGATTTTGATTTGATTTTCTCATTTGATTTGTATTTTTATCTTCCGTCCATAGTAACAGGTTTCAATAGAGTTAATAATATAGACATTGGAAGTACGAACCATTACCATTCTCAATTATTGGTTTTGGTTGCCTCGTCAACTGCCAGATGGCGCGATGACGGCTTATTTACTCGCTATCAACATCAGCCTTCTCCTTAGGTTGATATAGTTAGTTGCTAGATTGTTTTTCAATTTTGGGGATCAAACTATTCTGTTGTTGGTGAAAACTACCTTCCATTGACAAGAGGAATGAAAGTCCGAACCCGGTCTGCAAGTATGCCCGTCCCGAAAATTGGAAATCAATTCCTGCACTTGTATCAACTTCTGTGAAAAACCTTGCACAGGCATTTGTTCGATATATCGAAGGCCCTTCGTGATAATTGACATAAATAGGTGTCAGCTCACCAACCTACTATATAAGTAGTCACGACTGGCCTGAAAAATGTTCACAAAGATGATTTGGCAGCAGGTGTCAACTTCTCTTTTTGAACTGCGCGGGCCTTCACTTCGTCACTTTTTCAGACTAGAGTCCCTCAGCTTTGATTATCTAAACGCACAAAAAATCGATCTTCACTCAGGAATCGCAAAATCTTATCAGCATCAGTTTTTCGAAAATCTATTCCATTTAGTTGGAACTATGTAGAAAAAAGGCAACTTGATAACTGTTAATCAGATATAACAATGAAAAAGGGTATATGGAGTTTTATTGCAGCATACAAAATCCACTCGAATTATATTATTCTTTGTCGCGGTGATATAAACCATTCAATGTCCAAAATGTATCTTTCCTCAAAATTCCATTGGATATATTGAAATTTCCTATTCAATTCACGTAATCTTATGTTTACAACTGAATATCTGAGAAATTGCCTGATGAGAGGCCTTCCGAAGAAGATGTCCTTTGAATTGGTTCTGAATAATCATTAAGGCGATAGATAGTACGAGAACATCGAAATGAGTTGGCTCATTGGAAGTTATATTTCCTGAGAGAATATATCCACTATTCTTATGTGAATTTTTATAATATGAAGATTCAAACGAAAATAAAGCCCTGTAAGCCAGACAATTGAGAGTGAAGAAAAAGTAAACTTCTTCAGGCAGGATCTGGGAAATTTTATGTTTCTCTGGTATCTAATCATCTGAATGCCGCTTATATCAATTTCATTCGTTATTGTTTATTATTACTCAGGATAAAATTGTTCTATTCTGTAAAAATGCTTTTCAGAAGATATGTATTATTATTATTATCATCAGCCTCTTATAAGTATTTTTCGATACGATGGCTTTTTGAGCAAGTAATATACAAGTCACGTACAACAAATTTCGAGCGCTATTCATTGAACAACATTCCAGCAAAAGGTAATTTCCTTCCACATACAACCATAATCCTTCCTGCCCGTTAAGTGTTATACAGTCAAACCTTTATAGATCCCTTCCGAATGAATTCCGTGTGTATGGAAAGGCTGAGCGGAATCATTAGAAAAAAGAATGGATACATTGCTAATGCTCACAAAAATACTCTCTAATGGAAAGACAAAAAAAAAATGGAAAGGGTTCAGTTGTTTGGATTACACACAATAGATTTAATTTCAAATTAGGCCTGATAATCCAAGCGATATGCATACGAAGTATCTGTTTTCCAGTGTTATTCAATTCCAAATAAAATCAGCTCCACCTTTCCGCTTCAGTTCGATTGAACTCAGGGGGGATTGATATATGTAACAGCTTTTTACCCCTTTTTCATTTGCGAGTGTTCTTCGAGTTCCAAGAAACGATTTCACTGGTGTTCAGGCAATAAAAATGCATTCTGCTAAGTTCGATTAACAATATATGAATATCACAGAAATGTAGCCAGTATACTGATACAACAATAATTTGATTCGTCTTTTTTGCGAAAAAATCATCGAAAAGAATATGAAGTGCTATGCATTAATTGGTGAAAGAAGCATCAGAATTTGTATTAAAAAATACAGGTCTGTATTTGAAAAACAAATGAGGGTGGCCTTAAGCAAACGAAAAGTATTAAAAATATAATTTGTACCTGTTGTGGTCTTCGTCATCGAACACTCTGCAACATTTTTCCTAATGAAGATACCAGAGCATATAAATCACAATCAACGATTTCAAATTTCCTTAAATAATTCAAAAAAGGCTCAGGAAAGTCTGGATTTTGTGACATGAAATATTTATTTTAGAAAATACAACTTTTGTCCCATTTAACCAACATTCTATCTACTACCGTTACCGATATAGCAAAGATGTGCAATTAAATCTTCACCACCTTGTATAGGCAATGCTTGGATTACTTACTGAAATATTAGTGGCATTAGGAACAATAAAAATGGATTGGCCCTGATGTGCGACACAGCGATTTTGGTGTACCATGGAAAGCGGCTGGTGAAACGGTAACGTTTTATTTTTGAAAATTGACTGGTCCCTCAGTTATTGAGAGAAATGGGGTTTTGAAAGTGGATAACTATAATTTTCATGTACGTTTGATACTGAGATAATATGTGTTAGCTGTAATGTCCAGTCAGGGTCAACTTGTTTTGTGTAATTACGTTGGTGTGTACACATTAGCAGGGATCAAAACACGAAGAGGGTGGAAAGTTTCAAAAGATGTCACTTTCCAACCTGTAGTATATTAGAAACCATCAAATTTTTGAATGATTGTGTTTTCGGTGTCTAGAACACTTTCAAATTTATGAAGACAGGTCAGATGATTGCATGGCAGTTGTTCGCAAATTTCAGGTTCGGACAGTATTGCCGAATGCTTATAGAAGTGACCCGTCTACGCTATAAGCGAATAATACAACATCGAAGACGTAGGGTAATAAAGGAAGTCGTCCTCTAATCTACATACGGGGGTAAAAACGATTACTTGGAGACTGCCAACTAGCCCCCAAGCATAACTAAGGGTTATTTTAGGCCGAGAAATCCGGGGCTGGCGGTCCATTAATCTTAGCTCGTTTCTGTCCCCATTGCATATTCACGTCCACACATCACGGATTTCGAGGCCTGGACTCTCCGGACTCATGCATGCGAATACCGGAGTTTAAGACGTTACTCTCAGATTTGGGTCTCGAAAGCCTGGATCTCAAAGGATCCTGTCACATCCGGAACTCTCGAGGGTTAATTGGTGCGGTGAGAATTCACTGAAAAATTAAAATTGGTTCTGGATGTTGGAGGGTACATTTTTAACGTTTGACTCCTCGAATTATCAAGTGGATAGTGGGTGTTGTGCAGCACATTGAATATTTTATATTGTATCACGGAATTGTATATGATAGGGAAGAACTATTTTTATTATTTTCTAGACACTCCTTTGGCATTTTACGAACAAAATAAGGTTCTTCGTATCCTCTCATTTTTAATGATTTATGTGGAACAGGACATTGAAAACATGAATTGCAAATTGATCATGAATTGATTTTGTCTTCCATGATTGTAAACTATTCATCTTTCATCTCCTTTTTGAGTTTTGATTTCTATCAATGTCAATACTATGGGCTTTGACATAACTGACATGCTATTTCTTGGTTTTGATATGTTTTCATGACTGAAGAAGAATAATGCTCACAAACTAAATGTTGAAAGATGTGAAAATGAAAAAATCAGTACTTTCAATTTGCTCTCCTGAAGATGCCAACCTAGTTGGCAAAACTTTCGTTGAATACAAATGTACAATTTGTATTTTCGTAAAATGGGTATAATTCTTACCTTTTTTCGCTAACATATCGAAAACGTTTACATATGTGGCAAAATTAGAGAGTGGTAAATCCTTGAACCGTTCAAAACTTTGCTAATTACTACTTCTTCGTTCCACGAAGGATTCGAAGAAATTCTCAGAGAGAGCCGGCCTAAGCAGTTGCGAGGCCTTGTTATCAATGGAAACAGAAAAATGTGTTTCTCTGTATTTTTGCTTGTTCAACAAACTACCTCAATAATTCCAACAAACGAGAAAAACACAACTTTTAAAATTTTTTAATTACACAACCAATTAAACGAAATCATTTGAAATATTCATAACACTGTCAAATAGGTTGAAGAAGAGAATGATTGACAGAGAGTAATATTGGAATCTATGCAAGTGTAGAAGGATAGATTTCTAATATACCCTGAATTGTGGTTACGTTAGTGAAACCAACCTTTCACTTTATCCTGACGGATTGGGTTCTTGCACACTGATGGTACATAACCTAACATAACTTTCAAGATATGTTGCTGTGATGTCAACACTAGCTAAGTTCTTTTATTCAAGGATTGTGTTGAGCGAGTATAGACCAATGACCTAGAACTGCTAGACGGCATTATTTACACTTTTTTGTGGTCCCTATGTGCTCGGTAACAGTCTAAGCTCGGTGATTGTTATGATTCAGTGTCTGGGACAGTGTTGTCACTCAACCAAAAATCGAAGTAGACGTCTGATAAGTATCTCATTATCCTTCTTCACCAAGTCACCAAAATTAATATATGAGAACATGTCATGAGGTATAATTGAAGGAAAGGAAAATAAGATCATAATATTCCAGTTTATGGTGGATTATAAACAATGGTGTCTTATTCAGATCATAGATTTCTGTGTGACAATCGATGAATCTGATAAGCGGCAACAGCTATTTCTGTATAGTTGTCATTCATGAAGATTTTTGACAGTTGAATAATTTTTATTGGTGTTTATGAAGTATTACGGACACATATTTCAATAGCAGCAGCAGTGATTGCTTCTAAAAACAGTTCAAATTGTATTTTCAGCTTCCCAAAGACATTAGCTAACAAAATAACCCATTATTAGCATTGGGTGTTTCTGGTTGAGTGAAGTAATCATAGGCGTAGCTTGTTGTTTTTTTGAGAGTGGCGATTTATCAGTGCCAATGTTTATGATAAATGAACTAAAAGATAGAAGTTAAATGTAAATACAGGAATGGTCAAATAGGTTATCGAATTATTTCATTCCGGAAAATGCATAACATGGACAACCATATTGTGTAATAGAATGACAGTACGTAAACGTAATAAGCAATGTTCATTCATGATGGCTACAACGTTGAAGGCGTGAATGTGTGATATACGTTTTTTATGAACATCTCTGGTCACTAAACTGAAATGTGGCCAAAGGAGTTATGAACAGCAGCTGATACTGTTGGGTCTATATATATATGTATATATATATATATATATATATATATATATATATATATATATATATATATATATATACGGAAAAATTAGGGTTTTTGATATTTATATTTCGAACTTTCTTGATGAAATATCTATTTATACTTTCCCAATGCTATTCTTCGTAATATAACAAATTATGCTACCCTATTCGTTATACAGGGTGTTGTATACGATTTCAGATTATTTTTGTCTATTCCCTTCATGAACTATACTACAACCGTTACCACTTAGTTTGCAAAGCCCTTCCACATAGCACCGGATGTCCAACGGACATTCATTTTAGGTCCATTATAGATCCAAACGTCCACGGATTCGAAATGGATATCCATTGGATGCACACTCCAGGACGTCAACTTGAATATCCAAAAATGTTTATCCAATGGACGTCCAGAGATGGACATGGTTTGGAAATGTGAAACTGTGTATAGCCAGTTAGGAGAAGGTTTCATTTTGTGTAATGAACATGATTCCCGCGGGACGAGAAGAAAAACTATCAAACTATTTGAAAGGAGTCCAAGTTTCCCAATGCTACAAAAAAGATTGAACACCCTCTACATTATATCCTTCAAAAATGTATGATGAATGCCTGTGGAAAAGGTGACACGAGAAAATGAGATATGTTCGTCTTTTCGAAAAGGGAAAATGAACTGAAAATAATCAACATTATTACATCACCATTCAGTGTTCAAAATGGAAGTCAACGGAGATTGCTGATTGCACTAGACATATCCCCTCCTGATGGTTGTTGGAGTGGTACGGCTTGTGGAAAGGCGGAAAGAAATCTTCACATGTAGCATGTAGATATTGTAGACGGGAGATAATGAAGTTGTTGGATACAAATGAAGACAATGTTTGTATTCACATTCATCTTGATAATTTAGATGTGTGAGATTTAATTCATGATATTAAAGTACCTGTTCAGAAATGACTATGGCTAGTGGGAGATCGGCGACCTGCACACCAAGGGTGTACTTTTGGGAAAAATGGTAGGGTTCTAAATGTTTTCTGTAAAAATTACAAAAAAATACGGGTAAAATGTTATTATCACAATCCATGTGGTGTAAGTAAAACAGGTATATGTGCATAAACTGATAGGTGAAAAAAAATTGATTTTTATTCCATAACCATAACTAACTATACCTAAAGTAATCATTTAATAAATAGCAAACACCTAAGCCAAATGAGGTATGTTTTTGAGAATGGGGAAATCAAGACAGTAAATGTACTGATATAATTGAGACAATCCAAAATGATAATACAGTTCAACAAATAATACATGTCGGTACATGGGAAGGAACTGTCCTGAAAGCTATTTATAATCGCCACCATTACAATATTTACAAATCCATGCGTTGTTAAAAATTTAAATCATCCAATACATTAATGGTGGTATCAATGAACTTTACAGATATTGAATTCTCATGCTATCATTAGGGATATTCCATTACCTTGAAGACTACAGAAATATATTTAAGGCATGATATACCCTCCAGCAAATTTTCATTTTGGAGATTTTTCACTTTCCTCATTTCGAAAGTCTTGTTTGGAGGGTTGAACTTTTTTCTCTACCTTACAAAGTAATAGTTGTTTTTTATTTTCCTATTGAAATTTGAAAAAAGGGTTGATGATGTAAATGGCTGATCTTCCGATGATTTCTGATTGTGAGCTCTCAAAACTTATACAATTCTTATGTGATTCCTGGTAATTGAAGAAATCTGATAACATAAGTAATTGAAAAATTGATATTGTGGTAGATCACATTTCTCATTCAGCATCATAAGGATCAGCAGTCATGCTGATATTTTGAACAATTTCTTCCGAAGTGAACTTTTAGAGTTGAATAATCTCAATAGAGATTGCCTGTTTTCACACCATTTATATCAATACCTATCAAACAGTCTTGAGGTCTGAACTCCCATCATATACTTTATGATTCCTGGAACAAGACGAGCCGAGAGATCTTGAAGACTCCCTCAACTAGTTAGGTATTATTCAGTTCTTCTTAACCAATATGATTCTGATTGACATACTACCTCAGTGTTTGAATGATCAAACTAGGTCTATTGTTCAATTCTTAAAAACTCCAATATTATTATAGGCTAGGTAGGTACTTCGAGAGGTTCGTTTTCGAAAATTTCATATGCGAAAAAGAAGAATTTCTTTTTCCATAACAATAATAAATAACCTCACTTCATAGTTTAATGTCAAATTTATTCGTCATTATACGTCGGTTACGTCATATGTTCTCGTCTATTTCGTCTTTAACGAAGCTCTGAGCTGAATGAGCTCGATGTGCACACTCTGTGATTGAAAGAACATCGATGTTATCGCTCTGTGCGTTCGATGTCCTTGATTTGGGAAAATCGAATGATTGTTAGTGTATTGAGCGCAGCCAAGCTGAGACAGCTTGCTCGATATGCTCCCTCAGTGAATGAAAAGACACCTATGTATAAGTTCGGAAAGCAATGAACGAACTCAGCTACTATCAGAGGGCGTAAGTGAGGTGGTAGTCTACCTCGCAGGGGTAAACCTATATCAGCATGTAGAACGAGAACGTCAAAGGATGAACCGAATGGTCTCGTTGGATTCAGCACACTTCAAAACATGAGAGCACCCAACTGGTTTACAGAGGTGTAGCTCATGCATACCCCCTACAGGAGATTCTCTGAACCAGCTCACAAGACGTGTGTCATACACGGCTCAATTTTGGGGGCAGTAACTTCAGCCGAAACAAGTACTTCCGTTTCCTGATGAATAGGGCTGGAAGTTACAAGGAGATCATTGGGTTCAAATCCACCACTACAGCTCCAATCGAAGTGGACAAGGTGTCAATCATTGGGGATGCAAAGTGGCTTGTGTCGGCAATTGCAAGTGTTGCAAACGACATGTGAATTGTGTTGTGGGTCTGTGCTTTTCTGTCTGAGTTTTGACCTCGACTGAATAGTTTAGGGTATCCAGTATAATCAATCATATTTGTTGGATCTCCTTCAATACAATTGAAATATAGATTACTATGTTCCTGTGGAAATATCTCACTTTTTTCTTGGAAATTCCATAATTTCAGCTTCATCATTGGAGATTGTTGACAATTTCTAGAAGATTTACAATTATATTAGAAATCAAAGTCTTGTGTTTGCTCTCAGGTTCACGAAAGCAGTATATGCACATCAAATACCAGAAGCGCACTCACAATTTAACACGCTCCAACTCTGCATATTTTCGTTGAAATATGGCTCTCTTCAAAATTGAGAGAGCGAGAGAAGGGTTAGTAGAAAGAAGAATAGGTGTCACTTGGTAGCAAAGCCGGTATCAACACATCGAACACACTGAATCAAAGCTCAGGGGCACGTTTGTCATGCAAAATCACTTTTGCCCACTAAAGCCCCTTCCCGCATTACTAATTTCCGATACTGGCGCGCAAAGGTTGGGGTGGGGGGGTAAAACCAATGGTGAGTTCTTATGTTTTGAAGTGTGCGGAATTCAACAAAACCATCCAATCCAAAGTCCGACGCTCAGTTATAGTTCTACATACTGATATAGGTGGAATTCCAGAGTTGCTCCTGCGAGGTAGATAACCACCCCACCCAACACTCCTCAAAAGTTACCATGCCATGTAGCCTCAGTGTGGTCGGTCAGGAAAAAGTGGAAGGTTTGTTCTAATATCGTGCTCTAACATCCCCACTAGAAAGGTTGCTCTGGAAGAAACACGTACTATTAGTCATCAATTTTTTATCTATCTAAAATTTGCACTTCAAAAATTTTCAAGAAGTAATATTTAGCTGGTGTCAGTGATAGTAAGAGTAGAACACCATTGAAATGATGATTTGCTGGGAAGAAGATCCCCAAAAATTAGTAATATTTCGTCTTTTATAAAATTTATAGGTAGAGGTATCCATGATGGATTGAGCACAGTTAAGGAAAAGTTAAAAACATGTTCTCTTCATTGAGATAATTATTTGGCTTATTGAATTCACCTCTGAGGCAATTGCATCAAGTCACATAATTATTCCAAAAAATGACAAATGAATCATATAGTTTCGATGATGATCACCAATAAATCACATGATTCATTGGCACACATTTTTCATCAACGCTCATCTTGGTGAATGACCATTTGATTTCGGTACACTCATCATTAAAAGAACATCTCTTCACGAAAATAGTCATGTTCCTGAATGTTCAACATCTCATAGATCATTTCTTTCTTTCCTGCAACTTAATAAAACGTTAATGAATGATATACAGATACCTATTAAGAGATAGTGTTTGTATTTTCTTTATGTAATTTCTTTCACAGAAGTTTTGTATTTCCTTTTCTTGTTCATTCGGAGAATAAATGGGATTTTTTTTACAAATCTCATAATACTAAATATTTTCAATCAAAGAAAGTAACATTTTAAGTTTGAGTAAGTGAGAAACATTAACCATACTTCTGTACTGAAAAAAACTGAATGAAAGAGTAGAGTACTTTCTTTCTGGGAGCAGAATATCCAAACTTCAGGATAAGTCCACTTTGATTACGATGGAAGACTCAGCGATAAGTACAAAATACTCGAGAACCAGGTATACGACCATTTATCTACGTAATGAAAAGCCAGGTACAACATGTTTTTCGGTATGTTCCTTCTGTATGCTTCTCAGAGAAAAAATTGGAGCTGATCTTGTTCTACAAGTGGAATTCACGAAAATGAAAAGTAGTCATATGAATGAAAAATAATTGAAACAACGATTATTACCAAAACCATATATTTATATGTGTAACAACATATTTCGGTAAGTATATATTTCGTGACTTGATGCAATTATCTCAGAGGTAAATTACAGTACTCGATCAGTTATAAGTCATGAAAGATCAGAAGATATGGAAAAAATCTTGAATTTTCATAAATGAATGTCGACAACTGATGAATTAATATTAATGTATCAGTTCGAAATCCACTAACGGTAGACATTTTTCTCGCCTGCATGATGAACGATGGTCCACATAATACGTTTCCTAGCGATTGTGCAATAATATTGGTGTCCCAGGTACCAAGACTAGCAGATGGGGTCTGTCTCATGGGTTTTCCAGATATCTCAAAAATAACCATAGTTCCTGAGAAAGGACAAGGCATAACAACAAGGATAACCTAGTTGTCTTAGGTTCATACGAATCATTCGTGACTGAAAAAATATTTCTGGTAAAGTAATCTCTCATTTGTCTGTCCCAGAATGTATTCCATCAAAATCGACCCTGATACTATGAAGCAAAAGCAAATAAGTATATTGTCATTCACCATTTTCTGTGTCCAATTTGTCAACTGTATTAATGTTATCTCCAATTTTCTTGATTGTTGAGGTGATCTAAAATTCAATTATGTCTTAGTCGGCTGCCCAGTGGACTCGGGTGTTTTCCGTAACTCCCAGTCCGTATGGTTTTCTGTATACCAATCCCATATTTTTGCTAAGTTCTTTCTATATCTGATCACTTCTAATTTCATCCTGAATATTCTCTGGTTTCTCATACTTTCCTCTAGCTACTTCCGAAGAAAACTTTGCATCATCATTTCTGGGTGTATACCCATGGGGATACTTGACAGGTGATTTTCTCGTAGTTCCATTCGTTTTTCTGTTCCATAATTCATCGCTTCTCATGGATGTCAAAAAAGAAGTATTTTTAACTTTCATCTGACCATTGGCTTGTGGCCAACGAGTAGCTATTAGATTATGCTTGATTCCATGCAATATTCCACGAGGTGAAAGTTGATTCCCTATCAGTTACAATATTAGGGGCAATCAAAATATCTGTATGAAGTGTCACAGCATAATCAATGTTTCTTTTCCCGTTGTAGTTTTAACAGCGTATAGCTGAAATCAGAAGGCTGCAATCCTTTACAGAAATCAGAATTTCCATGTTTGAAATGATTGCATTCACAAATCCAATGGCAGACAGCTGTTTCGACCCACCAGGTCTCATCAGTGACACTTGGCTGGACTGTGAACACAAACATTTCGATCTATCTACTCCTTACGAAGTAAATCTTTGCAACTGGTGCAGATAGTGTAATCCTCCAAGGGGCAACGCCATCTGCTGGGTGACGACGAAAGTCTCAAACTCCTACCGTACTAAGCAAAGGAGACCTTTTACAGCGGGCCATCGTACGGCGAAGCCACAACAACTAGTCCGCCGCGATCGAGAATCGACTTCGGTCAACTTGCAGAAAGCTGCAACCCTTTACAGAAATCAGAATTTCCATGTAAATTGTTTGACGATATTTTATTTATTCCCAACGTTAACTAGTGTTTGTTTCAAAATCTATAAATATTTCCTCCATGTCTACTGGAGCTTGTGTATTGGTCTCATCTCGTGCTTTATTATTTTTGAACGTTTTCATCATTGAACAATCGCTCTTCATATGGACCTCCGCCTTGCATTTGAAACAAACGACTTTGGAAAGTCCACTTTCATCAGTATCTTTTATATTTGATATCCGCAACTTGCATCTTTCTTGTCCTAGGATTCTGTAGTTAACTCTCGATAATACTAGTCTGGGAGGGGACGCGAGTGATCAGCGGTGGTGGAAAGTTAGTAGCTGTTGATAAAACTCATACACATAGTAGCATAAGACATCGCGTAATGTTAAGCGTCCTGCCAGGCATATAGAACCGAGATCAATGAGGCACTTCTTTTTTTCTTATATAAAATCGTCTATATTTTAATTTGGTTATAGTTTCAAGTGGGTCGGAATGGGTAAAGTTAGTGCGTACTATACAATTCATTCAACAATCCGTGCCAACATGTTATAATCGGTTGCGTCGAGCCACATGGAGATTATTTTGTTCTATTCGATGAATAGAAGATTTTAAATTAATTACCAAGCGGGCCGGAGTTGGTACAGTTAGTGAACAAAAATTTTATTTTCATAAAAATACACAAAGTATATGTGCCCAATACGCTGAGATACTAAGGCATTATTCTATTGACTATAGTTGAAAGTGTTAGAAAAAATATGTTTCATGCGTACCGCTGATCGGCTCGCATTCTTGCAGTCCCCTCCCGAATTATACTCTATAACTATTTGAAGTATTCCTGCCTCGAGCTTGATTATGAATTCCATCAAATTCGTAGATGCTATGAAGTAAAGCATCTTCATCAGAATGGAAAGCTGCTGATTGCTCAAGTTTTATCTGTTTATTAGCAAGACAAATAACTACTTGCTCTTTTATTTCATTGAAATATAAATTCAGAGCTTAACATAATTTCAATTTACATGATTGAAATACGAAAATAATGACTATTTACCCTGTATACTTTCTTCCAATTTCGAACTTTTGGTTTCGAATCGCTAAAGTTCTTAATTGTAACGAAATGTGCTGGCGCCGGCCCTGCCGACTATGGATGCAAATTGGTGAGACAGTTCCAGGAAAGATTGTACCTGCGTGATCGCGGCTCACCCAGAATATGTGATGATTTGTCTGGATGATTCTCCACTGCATAAGCGCCTATATAAACGGGAGTCGCTCACCGCGACAGCAGAATTTTTAGTACAGAGAGTTTTAGTACCGAGCATTGGAAAGTTATCGGAGCGATTCAAGTGATTGTGTTGTATTGGATTGTGATAGAAAGTTGTAATAAAAGGAGTTTAGTGTTGTTTGGTGTTTTAATCATCGAACCCAAGGATATATCGTAACAGTTGTGTCGGAAGTGGAATCTTGCTGATAAATAAAAACAATTTATGGTTAATACGAGAAGTACATCTTACGATACGATGGAAGATATGTTGAAATCTATCCAAAACACGACGACCGGAAGATGAAAAGCGTCGGCTGGAGGAGAAAGAATTAGAGGAAGAACGACGACAGGAAGATGAGAAGCGACGGCTGGAGGAAAAAGAATTGGCGGAAAAGCGACGTAGGAGGAAAAGCAGGAACGAGAAGAAGCGCTCCAGAAAATTCTCGTAAATGAGAAGGAAGAACGAGAATTAGGACGAGAAAATGAAAAGAAAGAACGGGAAGAAACACTCCAGAAAATTCTCGAAAATGAAAAGAAAAAACGAGATGATGAAAAGAAAGAACGAAAAAAAACACTCCAGAAAATTTTCGCAGAACAGAGAAAAGAACGAGAAGATGGAATCCAGAAAATTCTAGAACAACAGAAGAATAAATTAGAGCAAATAGAAAAACAACAAAAAGCAGACTTCCAGAGAGTTCTAGAAAATCAGGACAAGTTCATCGAGCATGTTTCACATGAAACCAGAGTACAAATGGAAGAACTGAAAGAAGACCTGAAGGAAGAACTGATGGAAGATGTCAATAAGAAAGTGGATATAGTGCGAGAGAAGATGAGAAATGAAATGAGAGGTCTAGAAAAACAGATAGCTCTTCTCAAGAACCAAGATCGCAGAGACAGGGTTGACACGTCAGGAATTTCCGTGAAACCAACGACTTTTGATGGTCAGTCGTCTTGATCCATGAATCGTCGACAATTTGAGGCTGCGGCAGAAACTAATGGATGGGGCGACGAAGAAAAAACTACGGCACTGATAGTAGCTTTGAGAGCGCCAGCTTTGGGTATATTACAAACGATACCCATAGAACAGCAGAAGCAATATCAGGATCTGATTTCTGCACTAGAGTTGAGGTATGGCGATCAACACTGAAAACAGCTGTACCGGGCCAAAATGAAGACTCGCACACAAAACTCAGGTGAGAGTCTGCAAGAATTTGAGGCAGATGTTCGACGCCTAATCCAGCTGGCATATCCAGAAGCACCCGGAGATTTCAAGGAGCAGTTGGCTGTGCAGTTATTTATAGACGGACTGAGAGACCCAGAAGTACA
The DNA here is from genome assembly GCA_032362365.1 of Zygogramma bicolorata. Classification (NCBI taxonomy): domain Eukaryota; kingdom Metazoa; phylum Arthropoda; class Insecta; order Coleoptera; family Chrysomelidae; genus Zygogramma; species Zygogramma bicolorata. Next base: position 44,151 of record JAVJAQ010004357.1, on the reverse strand, counting down.
AAGAACTTTACGATTGACGAGTTTCAAGAGAAGTAGCGATGCTTTGGTTCGCTCTTTGGAAGTGGAGGCGGCCTTCAACACGTCGAAGCCGGAAGTGCGTGCGGTTTCAATAGAAGAACCGGAAAAACGATTTGGCACAGCGAATAGTTCAGTCGAGAAAGTTCTGGAAGAAATCAAATCAATGATAAGTGGCATCAGCACCCAGAAAAAGAGGACATGCTATAGATGTGGAAAATCCGGAAATCTTACCAAAGACTGTAGGGTGAGAATGCCATCAAGATCTAGCTCACCTGCAAAGGTTCCATCTCGTACGCAGTCACCTGTGAGGACAAGGTCATCCAGCGAGTCCTCAAATTGGCGGCAGGAAAACGAGAATTGGCCAGCATATCGAGGCGCATGCTGGCTAGCAATAACAGAGCCCCCAGGGTCATCCATGTTAACAGGCTCAAAAGAACATCTGAGAGCCTTACCATTCCAGGAAGATTGAATAAAATGGGCGTTATATGCACCATAGACACCGGTGCTGCAGTTTCCTTGGTACGCAGCGACATCCTTCGGCCTGGAAACGTGAAGCCTATTTCATCTAACGACGTGCTTCGGACAGT